>JAOTQR010044223.1:4665-15094 GCA_025774065.1 Solanum ossicruentum
AAACATTCAAAGTAGAATTAAAAGTAACATCCAACATAAACATATTTAAACACAACCAAAAACCAACATAATTAAAAAATTGTCTGAAAAGAAAACAATGTATCCAACATAACAAAATAAGCACTGGGGTCAAAAGAAGTCAAATATCAAGGTGCATCAACCACTGGTCTCAAGCTAGTCTGTAGGGTCCTGGAGTTCTCACTACTCCTCGGTTGCAGTGCTGAAAGTACCCTCTCTAGATGGGTTATGATGTGCTCTCTCTCTGAATAGCCGCCAACAAAAGCGACTCCTGCACCACCTCCTCAGGCATGGGCTCCTCCTTCTGTCTTAGCTTCTTCAGGGTTGGCTCTAGGTCAACGTGCTTGAGGGACCTCTTCCTGCGGGTGTCCAGATGGTCGGGGAGCTAATCAAATGCCTCATCTCCTACCAGTTCTCCCTCTATGCTGGAACAGGGGCTGCCAACATCTATAATAATTCGGCCTTAAATTTGGCCAACTCCTCTATAACTACGCTCACATCGGCAGACCTAGCTCTATCAAACCAATTGTGAACTCTGGCCTCAAACGCATCGACCCTGGTATCCACTTCTCGAACTGTCTCATCAACCGAATCTTAAGCATATGCCTTCATCCTCTCCTCGAAGTCCCGAATAGTTTGATCAATCAATGGCCAGACCCGCACTGACATCTCACGTAGCCTGCCCTCTTCTACAGTTACCCTGCATAATAAAGCCTGAAATGTAATAGTAGAGAAAAGAGCGTCAACCTGCAAAGAAGGTGTTGCTGGTGTTGTAGTGCTAGAGGATGGTGTAGACTCGATCTTTACTGCAGTTGTGGGCTCTGTAGTAGCCAGAGTAGTGCCGGTAGTAGTTGGAGGTGAACCTGGAGTCTAAGGCTCTACCGAGAATAGCTCTAGGGTAGATGGAGGAGCTGCTCGTGGTAAGGCCACCAGTTTCTCATCAGTATTTATCAGGCTAGGATCCATAGTGCGTGTGCCCTTTACATGAGGGTCCCGATGAGGTTCAATAGGAACACATGCTGCACTGCATAGTCGATGAATCAAAACTGGAAACGATAGTGAGCTGATCATCCGAGCTGCAGCCTCGTGAATCTGCTCTGAAATTATCCGGGCCTAATCTATAGCATACCCAGCTAGAAGGCTGGCTAACAATACAACTCTCTCGAGGGTGATCACATTATCCGTAAAAGTTGGCCTAATACGCCAATGGATAATGGGCCACCAGAACTTGGCCTTGAATGAGATGTGGGCTTTTTACTATAGGATCTGCGTGGTTTGTGACCCACGTCGGTTCAGCACCCTTCTCACAAATCTAGCTAGTGATCCTCCAATGAAGCTCCGTCCTAGCCCTGATGTCCTTCCCAGTCACCACTATCCAAATCTTCTCAATATGGCTATCGTACTCCACAGTGGATTGAGAGGTTGTATAAGTAGGCCAAAACTGGACTCATCGGATCATCTCCTCTGAGATATCAACTCTCCTCCCCCGGAATGTCGCCACTTGTAGCGTCGACTGCTCATTGGGTTTTTGTTCTTCAGCAACCCCCTACGGAGTGTAGCAAGGTATGCTGCATAGAACTCACGGACTATGTAAGGGGCATATTTGCCCAAATGTTGTGTGGTCTATCTTTGTCCATGCTCATCCAACCTAGCGTCCAATCCAGGCACTCTATCTAAGCTTGAGGCATTCAGTTGAGACTCCTCATGAAATTGGAGAACCAACTTGCCTTGCCCCTTAGGCTCCAACCTTTGGTCATATTTTCCTTTATCCCGGGGATGCACGATCTGCGGTCGGCTGGGGGCTAGGACTGGAGCTCCTCCAACTGAGAACTGCTCTCTAACTTTAACTCTGAACCCAAATGTGAGGGGGTCATCTGTGGCAAGATGCTATTTACCCATTCCCGTAGCGCTGTCATTCCTCCTCATCAAACTAGGTGGAACTACTCACTTCCATGGACGTCTGTGTTGCGAGTACCCGAGTCTGAGGTCTATTGGCCTCCTGGTCTAACCTGACTTTGTGGGCTTCCAGAGCCCTAAAATTGCTCGATTTCGGAGGATTCATCCCGCAACCTCCGTTATAGAGATTGAATTGCCCGTTTGTCTTTTGGAAGAATTTTATCTGCAAACAACCCACAAAGCAATACGTAAGTCCAAGATGTTTGATCCATTGAAATAGAAAGCAAAGAAAAAGAATCAAAGAAAACTAGAAAGAAATTATGCACTGATGCAACAACAGATGTACATGTATGAGTGCATTTATGACTCATAGGGTGACCTACAAATCGTATTCTGGCCTTGTAGAACTAGTGTGCCTTCAAAAATGCTTTCTGATCCCAGAGACGAGGCATAGTTACGACACATATGATGCCCTACAAGTCATAGTCTTTGTCTCGTACCAATTTTCAGAAACATTTTCGAACTTAGCAAAGCTTACGAGACCCTAACTACAAGTTGTAGCAGGCGCTACCAGTCATATATGGGTCTCGTATGGAAAACATCAAGGAATTGCAGGTGCCTGATGCTTGCTATGAAGGGCCACTCTGACTCGTATAGGAACTTACGAGTCGTTGGAGTGCCTCGTAGCTGAGCATAGATGTCACCTGTAGTGCCTAAATTTTCCCACATAAGGCACAAATTATGCATAGAGGCCAATTTCAATTGGGCACATCAAAGTAAGACAAAGCTAAATGGCACATAATAAATTCCATACTACTATTGAAAATTTGAAACGACCATTATCCCTAAGAGTCTAAACCAATTCCACATTTCATCAAGCACACTGAACATAGAATACCTTGGAAACTAACACTTGACAACTACACACTACTCCCAAGAATGCAATTACTACACGTAACAATTCAATTCAATCCTAAATGTTCAAGCATAGGCATCACACCCTCACTACCAAAATTTCAACTCCGACAACCATTCAGAAAATAAGTAAGCAAGAATTATACATCACATACCAAAGATCACAAATTTTGTAATCACAATCATCACTCAAGAACTTCAACAAGGTTAAATTCACAACTCAACTCTTTAAAAAGCCTACAAACCCTAGATTACAAGTCTAATTTAGTAATCAAAGTATGGCTTTCTTAAACATGATAAAACTAAACTTATACTCATATAGGGGACAATGCTCACAACCAAAGATTGAGAAATTAAATCAAGGAGCTTACCATTCAGATCGAGAAGTGAACCAAAGAAAAGAGGAATGGAATTCGTGTTGAAACCCTAAATATCGATAAACTCGCTAGAATCTTTGCCAGAAGATGACGTGGGTAGCCAAGATTGTGGTTGGAGAAAGATTTATGGAGTGAAAACTGGGGTTTTCGCCATCTTATGGTTAGGAAATTTGAATTTTAGGTTCCAAAATGATTTTGACCCCTTATATAAGCAAATCGGGTCAACTTTTTAAAAAGCTTTAGATTTGAGGCTACAAAACCCCGATTACGAGTCGTATGTCATTCTACGACTTGTAGGTCCCGATCTGGTATCAGCCCCAACATTAATAAAAATTTAGGAATCTTTCCGGGGCACTACGAACATCACTTACGACTCGTAGGGTGTCCTACGAGACGTAAGATTCGCTCGTAGTATATGTGCCAACTTTTGATACTCACTGATTCCTTCTATGGTGCCTGACTACGAGTTGTTATGAAGACTATGACTCGTAGGCCTGATTGTAGAGGCAACTCTAAGAGTCATTCTTTAGATCTTCAGTTCTTCAATTCTAACCTGCAAACGAAATATCAAAACCCCCCAAGATATTACAACTGCATCAATGTCTTTCAATCATAAAAACAAACTCATAACTTCTACCTCAAAATCTCAACAACAAAAAACACTTAAAAATAAACCTACACTTATCAACAATGCTTGGGTTGCCTCTCAAGGAGGACCTTGTTTAATGTCGTGGCTCGAATTTGTCATCTTCCTTCATCAACTATCATCGAGGATCCACACCTCACTCTTGAACTCATCTAGGTGTTTCATGGATTGGCTAATATAGAACACAACTTTTGCATCATTAACCTTGAACCACAACTGACCTGAATCCATATTCACTAGGGCTCTTCCATTAGCTAGAAATGGTCTCCCCAAAATATTGGGCATCCCAATTTGCATTCGAGGATCAAAAAATCTATCGAAAAAATGAATTTATCGACTTTAACATACACATCCAGAAGGATCCCTCTGGCTTTTTAATGGTACAATCTTCCATAAGAAACCTCATTCTTCACGGGGTAGGAGTACCAATGCCAAGCTTCTTGAATACGACAAGAGGCATTAAATTGATGCTTGCTCCTAAGTCACATAATGCTCTTGCAAATTCAACATCACCGATAGTGCAAGGGATGGTAAATTCCCTGGGGTATTCTCTTTGCTCAAAGTGTGTTTCTTGGTGACCAAATCCTTCATATGTTTGGCATATCTGGGCATTTTCTGCAAACGTTCTAGAAGGGGGATATTGATGAAGATTTGCTTCAACATTGAGAGAAATTATTTGAATTTACCTTTCTCTTCCTTTCTCTTAAGCCTCTGGGAAAGGAGGAGGAAGTTTGGGACTTGATTGTGATTTCTCATGCTCCCTTACTTCTTCTTGTTGCATCACAACAACCTTTGAAACTTCTCCCTCAACCTCCACTTCACCACCTAGACCCTTCTCATTGACTTCATCCAGAATCACCATCATAGGGGGATCTAATATGCTTTCGCCACTCCTAGTCATCACTGCCATCCAATATCCTTCAATTTTAGCACTCTGAACCGTATTTCTTAGTGAGGTGCCCTTGTGGCATTGGTTCAACTGTGAGGACATGACCAATTGTGAAGACACTTGTCCAAATTGTTGTTCAAGTTGCTTGATTTCCACCGAGTGAGACTCTATTTTTTGGTTAATACTTGAAATATATTCTTTCATTCCTTTTAAATTCTGATCTTGATGGGCGGCACATTTTAAAATTTTTCAAACACAACTTTGATCCTGGAGTCACTTGACCCAACATTACGATTATGAGAGGGTACATAAGGACAATTCCTGTAGCCCGCTCTTCTCCCCCAATATATGTCTTGCACTATCTTTGCCTCATGGTATCCACCCCAGTTGTCTCTATACATCCCATCAAAGTTGAAGTTCCGACCTTGATTCCCAGAACCTTGCTTCCAATAGTTTGGATTGGACCTTGGGTGTTGTTTCGTAAACCTACTACTTGGTTGCTTACAAAACATGTATCCTCATCATAGAATGGATCATCAAAGGAGCCTTCGGAGGTTGGTGAGTGACTGCATGGATGCTTGCTTGGTTTGGCTTCAAGACTAAGTCAATGCTTGTGCAAAGTTGAGCAAGATTCTGCATGATCTATTTGTTCACCTTTGCTTGCTCATTGTTGGTATTGATCACACAAGAAGGTTTCATCACACCTCGCTGTCATTGCCCCCGTGCTCTGTTTGTTTTGACCACTTGCTTTATTTTTGCAGCTAATAAATGCAAAAGATTGGTCTAGAAACATGCCTCCCATGATTTTATCGGTGCAAGCTTGACTATTCTAGTCAAGTTCCCGATAGAAAATTTTGACCAAGGCATCATCAATAATTTTGTGATCGGGAACCATCCACAAGCATTTAGTAAACCTCTCCCATTTAATGCTAATAGAATCACCTGGAAATTGCTTAAAGTTGTTGATTTGGTCCTTGAGCTTCAACTTCTTAGATCTTGGGAAGTATCTTTCAAGGAATACCCGATGAAGTTCACCCCAACTTGTGATAGTGCCCTGAGGAAGCTCAGATAACCATACAGCTGCATTGCCAATCAATGATAGTGGAAACACTCTTAACCCAACAACATCAAAAGAAAGGTTTTATGTCCTCATGACACTTTTATACACAACTATGACATTCTAAAGACGATGGTGGGGATCCTCTGAGGTGTAGCCCTGTGAATAGACTGCAGTTTTGGAGTATTTGGAGCAATCCATGTGATACCATGAACTTAGTATCTCTCGGTAAAGGAGACAGTACTATAGAACTAGTAACATCCATAGCCATAGGCTTGGTCAATATTAATAACATCCATAAGCATTTTCATTAAAGTCCCTTAGTTGTGGCCTGTTAATCTTTTGTGGTAGATTCTCTTCTCTATCCATATCCTCATTCATATGCATATCCTCCTAAACCTCAATGTCCTCATTCACTTGAGCCATCCTTCTTGGTAGTTGATGGATCTCCAAATTTAGTGGAGCTATGGGATTGCCTTGGCTGCTTGTGTTAGACATATAACCTAGTAAACCCTGCAACAGAAATCAACCAACAAAAACAAAAACCAAAGTAAAATACAAGAGACTCTAGAAATTAACATTAGAACTAACTAATAGTGAAATCAAATTAAAATGTAGCGGTATTCCCTTGCAACGGCACCATAATTTTTTGATGATGGTCACACTCCAATAAGAAAGCAGTCGCCAGGTTAGGATCAAATCCAAAGGGCATACAGGGCTTGACTACAAGACTTCACTACTAATCATTTCTAGTATTTATACTTCAATCTCTAAATGGGTTGGGGGTTGTGATTCAAAAACAAACTAAAACAAACACTAACTATAATGCAAGGAAACACTTAATTTTGGGAACAACATGGGAATTGTGTTCCCCATGGTTCGTCAACTTAGTTACCCTAGATATATAACTATAATTGGTGAGTCACATGCAAGATGTTAACTTAGGTTCTTCCAGCACTCTTATGAAGGTGAAGGTCGAATTTCACCATGGCGCTTGGTCAGCCACAATGATGTGCTAACTAACCGTACCACCCTTGGTGTCATAGTACCAAACCCCCCAATAGGTTGATGGCTACAAACCCCCAACAAGTTTACCCGGCCTATAACCCAGGTAAGGCATGTTCAAATTCCAACATTACATAGAGAGTACCATATAAATTCATTCATTTCATCATCATTTCACCATATCATTATCATATACCATCATCATACTATCATTTATCTCACAAGACATGCATTGGACCTTCAATTTCTCATGAAACCATAGCAGGACATTTTATCAAATAGTTAGAGGGTATGTAGTGCTAGTATAAAATCATGTAATTCAAGAGTGAAATCATGCTAGAAAATTCAATGTAAAACCTTCAATAGATACTTGGTAACACCCTTAAGTAATTTATATCAAAATCCTTCACCAAAGTTTACAATAGAACTTTGTTTTATAGCTCAAAACATAGCAACACCATCACAATTTCATGAGCTTCAAGATTGTGTGTAGTAATTTTCATAATAAGATAGACCCAATTGTAAATCAACTTTAAATCAAGAAAATTAGAGTAAAAGGAGGCTTAGGTATCACGACTGAAAGGAACCCATGAAAGATACCCATATACCTTAGCTTTGGAGGAACTCTAGATGAGATTGAAAATAGAGACATAAAGCTTGAAGGAAATCCTTATTTCTGGATGAGGGTTTGAGACTTGATTTGAGGAGTGAAAAAATTGGCTAAATATTTGAGTGAGTATAGGGGAATGTTTAGAATGATATGAGGGTGAAAAATAGTTATATATAGGTGTTTTTACATTTGGGGACACTTAGACCCAACACTTCAAAGTCTTGGACCTCAAGAAAATAACTAAGTAGAAAAACATGCATGTAGGCATTGTGGATAGTACTCAAAAATCCTTTTTCTTCATATGCGAGCCCTTGGTGCATCGCACCTGGTGCGTGAATAGGTCTCTGGAAATGTACATTTGCAAATTTTGAATATTGATATGGTTGTTCTTAAATCGGGGTTAGATACTTAGCCACTTAATTTTGACCCCGAAACAAGAATATGAAGTCATATTTTCAATATCACACAGGATTTTGAGATATATAGAATTTACGATTTCAGGCACTTCTGAGGCACATTTTCAGGCACTCTTTGGGGTCTTCCATCTTTAGTCTCTAAACTATGTTTCACCATAGGATTATGATTATTACCCTTGATATACTAGTGGATCCATCTAGTTCATGTTATCATGTTTGGTTTGCCTTGACAAGTAGACCACACCTAGTTGGGGGGAGGGTGTCATGCCCGTCCAACTGACCGAGGGGGTGCCATGTGTTGGATTCCAAGTTGTATCTACTTCATCTTTGTCAGTTAAGGTCTCCTCCCACACATGTATTACGTATTATTCAAGTTGAATGATTTATAAGTATGTTTTACTTCAACCATTGATCATGCATGCTATTTTGAGATTATATTTATACATTGCCATGATTATGTGTTTTGACTATATTGGCCTATGTCTTATTGCATTGCATCTTACATACTTACTACATTCAAATGTACTATTGCATACTTTATGCCTACATGTATTTACCATGTACAGACTAGAGCTCCATTTGATCATCCTCTTCCACGCGGCTAGTACGATCCTTTGAAGCAAGCTTTGGTGAGTCCTCAACTCCGAGGAAAATATCTACTAATTTCATGCTATCTTGAGACTCTTTCTTTATGTTGAAAACTTATTATTATGAGGGTGAGCCCGAGGAGTATCTTGGCCCCGCTCTATTCTAAATGTAGAGGTGTCGTTGGATATTATGTGTTTATGCTTTCAAGCTTGACTCTTCTTAAGTATCCATGTTATGAGAAACTTCTCTTAGTCCCTTTTCCCTTTTATCAAATGATTCTTTTTTATGTCTATTTTACTTTCGCAACCACGGATGTGTGCATGTTACGATCAAGAGGCTTGTTTGGATTGTCTTCAGACTTCTCATTCACTGTGTCACGTCTAGGCCCTAGGCTTGGGTTATGACAAAACTAGGAGAAGATTAGAAAAAATTAAGAGAGAAAACTAAATTTGCAATACCATATGAAAATTAAAAGAGAAGAGTGAAAGATTGTGAAGAAATTGTGTTTGTCTATTGATGAAATAAACCAGATCAAACAATTGATTCTTCTAGAATTTGAGCCAGATGGAATGAACTTTGAGTTTTCACCTAAGAATATACCATAATAGCCCCGATCATGTGCGTGAAAATAAAAAAATTTAATATTTGAGTAGTTAGTACACCATTACACTCCATTAAGTCAAATGATTCAACTTCAAAATGAAAATACAGAAGAGATCGAAGATGGGAGCATATAAAATTACAAACATAATATAAATTCAAGATAAAGGTAGAGACATATTGTGTTCTGTCATTTGAGGAGGTCATCATCATGAGTTTAAGCTTTTTCAAGACTTGGTATGACTAACCACATCCCACAAGTACGATTAGGGCTTGAATATATAAATCATGAACAATGCTGTTTCACATGCGCTAAATGTTAAATATAAGAATACAACAATAAGTAATATGCCTTAATCTCAAACTCAGTTATGAAATTAAAAATCTATATCTTTTCAGAAGTAGATTAGGGAAAATATTGAAACAAAAGTTGACCTAAAAATGCATAGTCAGCTCAGAAGATAAAATTATTGAGTGGACTTTGAGTTCATGATTCTCCTTAGTTGGAACAAAGATATGAAAGAAAGGAGCCTTCTGAAAATGTTGAGAAAAAACTAATTATCTATTTTGTGTTAGAGATAAAATGATGAATTTGTCCTTGATCATCCTTTTGATGATTCTTTTACATAGTGGAAATACACACATATACACACACTTAATTTGTATATATGCTAGCCTAGAGAATTACTCAAAAGGGAGAGATATAAATAAGAAGCCATTGTAATAATAAAAGGTGAGGTGAGAATCAATATTAGTTATCTATAGTTAACTTGTAGTAGTTTATATATGAGTATATGTTTCACGAATTTGTTGTGTTGGCGTTAATACCTGGTATGGACAACTTTTTTCTTGTTTGAATTATATAATATGAAAATAGTTGTATAAATATTATAAAATTGGACCACAACACTAATTAGATGTAATACAATAATAGCTTGTAATAATGAAACAATGTTAGTGCAACAACCCTTTCTCCATTATTTATTTTTTTTATGTTCGTGATAATGCTTCCACTTTGTTTGGTGTAAAGCTTTTCTTTAATGTCAAAAGTCAACCCCACTCACATGTATAATGTTCCATTATTAGAGCAAGTTGGGGTGATAATGCTTCCACCTTGCCTTGTATAAATTTTTCTTATGGCCAACGCTAAAAGCTCCACTTTAAAGTGGAAAGGAAAAGCTATGGCAATTCATGTTAATGGTAAGCATCATTATGATGCAAAATTTGCACCCCTTTTTCTTGCTATATAAAGCCTTGTAAATAAAGAAAAATATACATATAAAATCGTGCCTACACAAGACAATACATCCTCTCCTCTCTTCTCTTCTATTAATTCCCTATTATTATTATTATTATTATTATTATTATTATTATTATTATTATTATTATTATTATTATTATTATTATTATTA
>JAOTQR010044253.1:0-50175 GCA_025774065.1 Solanum ossicruentum
TAGATCTCCCTAGCACAGTACAGGACATTCAGCTGCTGTTACAAAGCTCTAGGTTATTCCGGAGCTTTGTCTGTGTTTAGAGCTTATATGTTTGCATTACATAGTAAATTCAGATGGGGCTGGTCCCGAACATTAGTAGATACTTTCTCCTGACTAGAGGCTTTGTCGACAATGTAAATTAATGTGTGGTCATGTCTCATACTTTAGACATTATGGCCTCAACGGCCTAGCTATACGCATCTCCTTTTAGCTTGTTATTACCATTTATCTTCCTAAAAGCATTCCAAATACAAGCGCATAGATATAGGTTGGTTCACCCGAACCTTATCGGCAATGGGTGCCAGTCCGACTTAACGGGACTTTGGGGTGTGACAGTGTTATTGCATTGTTGTTGTGGCTGGTCTTATTATGATTACTCTTCTCTTGTACATTTCTTTGACATTCGGGGATGAATGTTCCCGAGGAGGAGATGTTGTAACGACTCTAAAAAAGTTTCCAAAAATAAGCCTTGGAAGTGACTGGAATAATTATTTCTATATATCTCAAAATCTGTGATCTATTTCAAAAATCTGACTTCATAATCTTGATCAAGGGGTCTAATTGACCAGAAAAATAGGTCTAACCCTGATTTAAGAGCAAATGATTAGCAATTTCATTTTTCATAATTTTTTATTTGTAGAAGTAATCCGCGATGGTATAGTGATGTGCAATTGCGTAGATTTGTGTAAATCTTTCCTTCATGATAGGTCCACATCGCGGATTAGACGTGGACCTATGTATTTTGCTTCCAGTGATTTTTGTTTAGGTCCAAAGCTTTTGGTTCTTGGGCATAAGTGTTTCCAAATATGAAAGTACCTATACTTAGCCATTTTTCACCCTCACATCATTCTAAACATTTTCTAATACTAATTCAAACACTTAGCCAATATTTTATCTCCTAAATTCAAGTCTCAAAACCCCATCCTGATCTTAAGGAATTCAACCAGGCTTCATGTCTCAATTCCCAATCTTCATCATGTTTATCTCCAAAGCTAAGGTATGTAGGTTTCTTTCATGGGTTCCTTTCTCCCATGTTGCGTAAGCTTCCTTGTCATAAAAACAGCATGATATAAAGTGGATTTACTCATGGGTCTTATTTATTATGAAATTCACTGCACACTACATTGGGGTTTATGAAATTGTGACTGTTTTACTATGTTTTGGGCTATGAATCTAAGATCCATTGTGAGATTTGATGAAAGGTTTTGATGTATATTGCTTATGTGTGTTAACAAGTATCTATTGATGGTTTTACATTGGATTTTCTAGTATGATAATACTCTTGAATTACATGGTTTTGCCTTAGCATTACACACCTGCCAAGTGTTTGATAAAATGCCTTTTTAAGAATTCTTTAAGTTTTGATGATCTATTTGTTGAGTTATGATTCATGTGACTCCATGATTATTATGAGTTTTCTAAAGATCTGTTTTAATCAAGAAAATGTTGATGGTATTGTAAGGAAGGATTAAGCCCCTTTCTTAAGATTATACCTTTTGTGAGCCTTTAATTTTGATGTTATTGAAAGGGTAATGTCGATGATGACCCATTCTTATGATTGAAGTTAGAATCACCATTTGAGGTCAATGATGTTGAGAGTTGCTCATACCATCTCTCTATGTTTATTGTAAGTTATGAAAGTATGATTATGTTATATATATTCTATGGGATTAGACTTAGCACCGAGTCGACTAGAGGCGAGTCTCCAAGTCTTTGAGCTACATACAATCATAGGTGAAGGTATTCTAGGCGAGTCCCCAAATCTCTAAGAGGTGAGTACCCTAAATATGACGGCTTGCGGTGAGTATCCGATTGTTGGCTTGAGGTGAGTACCCGAGTCCAGGCTTGAGGCGAGTACTCAAGTCAAGAGCTAGAGGTGAGTACCCAGTTCATACAACACTTAGTGGATGCACTTAGGTATTAGGAGGTTCACCTTGGCAAGTAACTTCCTCCTTTCCTCCGATGTAGGGTTGACATCGGCGTTCTGAGTTGTAGCTCATGTGGTATTATTTTATGTTGGTTGAGATTTTTTCCCACACTATGTATTATGAACTACACAAGTTGATTTGGATTGTAAGTATGGTTTTACTTAAAACATCATTCATAAATGTCATATTCTTAGTATATTATTCATTGCTTATGATTATGCATTTTTCTTATAATGCCTATCGCTTGTTGCATTGCATGTCATATACTTAGTACATTCAAACATATTAATGTATACTATATTGGTACATGATGTCACCATGTAGGAATCGGTGCACCGCTTGATCACCCTCCTCCTCCACGTGGCTAGTACAATTGTCTCTCATGCTTGTTGATGACTCCTCCATTCCAGGGGTGTTGCTTATCATGTCTTGCTATGTACTAAAGCTATCTTCGCTATATTTATGTATTGACTATGAGGATAAGCCTGGTTGTTTGTCGTGGCCCCGACTTTTATCTATGTAGTAGAGGTATTGTTGTACATGTCATGTATCTACGCTATGACCTTTGGCTCACTTGTTTCATGACGTTTTGATATGGAAGTTTACCCTTACCAATTCCCTTGTTTATGCTTATCTCTCATTGTCATTTCAATTACTTCCACGACAAAGGATGTGTAATGATATACTATGAGGCTTGTTTGGGGTTCCTTTGTGTTCCCCATTTGCTTGTCACGTCTAGAACCTAGGCTTAGGTCGTGATAATGCATTGAAATGATTTGAAATGATTTGCATCTCTTTTGAAAACACGTATGAGTATATGTATTCTTATTGGATTATAAATTACCACCGATGAGATTGGAGGTGTTAGGGCTATCCCCAAGTGTTCTCTTCCTTTCTCTTGAAATATGTGCTAGCATAAGTATATGTATATGTTAACCCTCACAAAAATGGGAGAGTCATAAGATGTGATTATAACATTGGTACAATATGATAAAATTGTGAAAATTCTATCCGAAATGGGAGACCCCATAAGGAAGTTTACTTGTCGTAAATGCGAGCCCGTAAGGAGAAGTATAGTTTACCTTTGGCAAGTAGACCACCTCTTTTTTGGATTGGGGATAACACCGGGATTCCAAGTAATATATCTCTTTGTCTTATATGCCCTCTTTATATAAGCTTTATGCATTTCATGACATATTGTTATATACTCTTCTTTGGATATATACCTCTTTCTATATTATGTGCCCTCGTCATCTAACTTTAAATGCAGGTCTGATAAGTCATGTGCATCGGATACCCGCATACTTAGTACATTCAAATTACTAATGCATACTTTTTGCCTATATGATCTAACCTTGTAGGGACCGGAGACTACCTTCATCCACCGTTCAATGGCTTGATCGAATCTTGAGATACTTATTATGGTTAATCCTATCTTCCAAGGAGAAACAACCATCCTTCTACCTATCGTGCTTTTGGTTATGTATTTACTTTGAGGGTGATCCGGGGATAATTCTTGGACCCTATCCTATCTTATGACTAGAGGCATTGTTGGATATCTTGCAGACTCTAATATGAATATATGTTATGTGTTGATGTTTGGAGCTTATTATTATTGCTATCTGTTGGATATGGCTATTATGATTTGATTATGAGTATTATGATGTGATTATGTTATGATATAGAAATGTGGAAGAACCTCACTCCCTTATTACCCCCATAGAGTGAATCAAACTTACCCTCCTCTTAGTTCTTATGTGTTATACGTAAATCCCTATTACATCCTCATAGTGTGAGTGCTACTTTTCCATCCCTTAGAACTATATGTTTAACATATATATATACTTCCGAATCAATGATGTGATTATGAATACTTTGAGGCTTATGTAGGGAATCTAAGGTTCCCTTTTACCATGTCAAACCTAGACCCTAGGTCTAGTTATGAAAAACTTGGTATCAGAGTACTAGGTTTATAAATAATCCTTGAAGTCCAACATTTCGCGTCGAGTAGAGTCCTACTCATGGGTATGAAGTGCACCATGCCTATGCATGGGAGGATATGATGACATTTTAGGAATTGTCTCACATCTTCATATATTATGTCATGCTTTCGATTGTGAAGCATGGTTTCCTTATCCTTATGATGCCTTTTTTACATTACAAAAGATGTCTCCATAAAGAGTTTCCCTACAAAGACCAGCCTCGGTAAATGATGACCAAGTTGCTCAAGGGACCATGGAAGAGCCTATCACTAATGGTGAATTTCATAAAACTTTTTATATGTTTGCCTAAATAGTGACTAGTTAGACTAGATAAGCTAGTCTTCCTTCTTGTGATCCCACTCCTTCTTCTAGAGTGACGGATTTCACCCGAATGAATCTTCTGGAGTTCTATGTGTCAAAAGCTAATTAGGATGCTCAAAAGTTCATTGATGAGCTCACTAAGATGTTGACTATTATTGGGAGTCACTTCTAAAAAGAAAGTTGAATTGGATGCTTATCTATTGAAAGATGTATCTCAAGTGTGGTATATTCAATGGATGATGGAAAGGGTTTGTGGTAATGTTGTTAATTGGGAAGAGCTCAAATTTTCATTTCTAGATCATTTCATTACTCTTGAAAATAGTGAAGCTAAGATGACAGAATTCATCAACTTCAAATAGGGTGGTGTGAGTATAAGGAAATATACTCTGAAGTTCACAAAGCTCTCCAAGTATGCTCTTATGCTTGTGGTTGACCCCGTGTAAGAATGCACAAGTTTATTTTTGGGATCTATGACTTGGTTCTGAAAGAATGTCATACGGCCATGCTTATTTAGGATATTAACATCACCAGGCTCATGATATATGTTGAACAAACTAAGGCAGAAAAGCTTAAGGGAACGAGGGTGCATGATTCTAAGAAGGCCTGCTATGATAGTGTGTTCTCCAACTTCAAGAGCGGTGGTGGTTATGTCTCTTTCAATAGGGCCAAGGTTCTAATGCAAAGGTTTTCTAATGCAAGGTTGCCTCCTCCTAAGGCACAGGTGCAAGGTTGGCCAATGCCTCCCATATACGCTACTTGTCATAAGAATCACTTCAGTACTTGTTGCAGAGATTTAGGTACATGTTATGGGTGTGGTGATCAGGATCACAGGGTTACAAATTATCCTAAACTAGCTCAGAAGGGTCAGGATCAAGTGAGCTAAGGTGCTCAAGGACAGTAGAAAGATCCATAAGGTGGTGCCCCCAGAAACAATAGGTTATATGCTTTGCATGTTCGTTAGGAGGTGGAGGAGACTCCAGATGTTGTGACTGCTATGTTGAAAGTCTTTGATTTTGATGATTATTCCTTGCTTGATCCAAGCACAAATTTGTCTTCTGTGACTGGTCTTTTGGCTGTTAAGTTTGGTTTGAGTCCTGAAATCTTGAGGGAGCCTTTTTTAGTCTATACTCCTGTGGGTGAATCTATTGTTGCTTATAGAGTTTATCGAGGTTTTCCTATGTTTATTTTGAATAATGTCTTCGCATGTGATCTTGTGGAACTTGAGATGTTTGATTTTCATATTATTCTTGGGATGGATTAGTTACATGCTTTATATTCTGCTATAGATTGCAGAACCCAAAGGGGTCACGTTCTAATTTTCGGATAAGCTTGTTCATGAATGGAAGTGTATTGACTCCGTTATTAAAAGTCGGTTTATTTCCTACCTTAAGGCATGAAAGATTATTTCTAAAGGGTGCATTTATAATATTGTTAGAGTTAAAGATGTGAATTTGAGCCCCGCCTACTCTAGAATCGATTCTTGCGGTAAATGAGTTTCTCGATGTGATTCCCAAAGATTCACTCGGTAGTCCTCCCAAAAGGAAGTAGAGTTCGGCATAGATCTCCTAGATACTCAACCTATCTCAATTCCTCCTTATCGTATGGCACCGACTGAGTTGAAAGCGTTGAAATATCAATTGAAAGACTTGTTGGAGAAAGGCTTCATTAGACCATGTATATCTCTGTTGGGTGATCTAGTATATCTCTGAAACAGAAGACTTGGAATCATAGAAAGGTCTTGACATGTCATCATAAGCTTGACTAAAATGAAATAAATACGAATATCGCTCCTCCATGTCTGCTCTGGCTTCCCGAGAGACACATATGAATAGACGACTCTTACAAATGGAATTAATAAACACCACATCCCCATTAATCAACCTCTCCACTAATCCATCGAACATCTCTATCGGGACCTCCTTCCAAGCCAACTTATCCTCTAACTCACCCATAACTTGAAAGAGTTCTATAACACTAGAGTCACCAACACATCCCATCCACCTAGAAGCATGAAAAACCAGGCAAACCATATCTACATCCATAGGCAAATCCCCACACTTATGCAACCTTACCGACCATCCTCTACACCTAACCCGCATGGTACCATAGTCACCATCTTGTAAATATCTCAATATACAAGACCCACATGTAAAATCAACTTTAAATCAGGCAATATTAGTAAAAAGGAGTCTTAGGCAGCATGGGTGGAAGGACCCAATGGTTCAACACCACATACCTAATCTTTTGGAGAAACCTTGAAGAAGGCTTTAATGGGGACTTGAAGCTTGAGTGAATCTTTGATGAAATCCTTAAGATTGGTCTTGAGTTTTGGGACTTGAATTTAGGAGTAAATATTTGGTGAAGTATTTTGGTGAGCATTAGGGAATGTTTATGATGATATGAGGGTTAAATAAGGCAAAGTATATGTATTTTCAAGTGTAGGAACCCTTAGGTCCAAGACTTTTAATAGAAAATGGGACCAAAACGGAGTTCTCATTGGATTTGTTTTTTCTACACAAATGAGTTCAATGAAAATGGGCATAACCTCTTCATCTGAAAATGAAATGAGGTAAAAAAAAAAGGGCATTATATAGCTAATGCAAAGATCTTTAATTTGATAGGTAGTAGGACACCAAGTTCTTTGTGTGCTAAGAGATATGCCCCTTCAAATTTGACACTTCAAAATCACATTTTTGTGATTTTTGGATTTTGATGCATTTGCTTGAAAATTTGGGTTAGATGCATTTCCCACTCAATTTTACCCTCATAACAAATATATGAAGTCAACCTTTCGAAATAATGAATAGAGTTTAAGATATATGGAAATTACGATTCCGGGCACTTCCGAGGAACATTTTTGGGCACTTTTTGGGATCATTTCACATGGTGCGCCTAGGATTATGATACTAGATCATTGCATCCAATTTATTTCTCACCTTTGGAGATCATTTCAAAAGGACAAAGTACTAAGCTAAAGTTGAGTGCCACTTTCCATCCTCAATCCAATAGACAAGCAGAGAGGATGATTCAGACATTGGAGGACATATTGAGGGCTAGTGTGTTGGAATTCAAGGGGACTAGGTATGATCATTACCACTCATAGATTTTTAGCATTGGAATGGCACCATTTGAGGAATTGTATAGTAGAAGATATAGATCTCTAGTAGGGTGGTTTGATTTGGGAGAGAGGACTTTGATTAGGCTGGATTTGGTGTTGGAGGCTATAGGGAAGGTGAAGTTGATTAGGGAAAGGTTGAAAACATCCCAAAGTCTTATATGAATATTAGAAAGAGGTATCTTGAGTGTTATGTTGGTGATTGCGTATATGTGAAGGTCTCACTTATGAAGGGTTTAATGCAATTTTTGGGATTGCAAGCTAAGATCCTTGTATAAAGATTCTTGTGAGATTATTGAGTGGATTGGGAATATGGCCTATAGATTGGAATTTCCTATGGATTTGAGTTCTATTTACTTGGTTCTCCATGTGTCTATGTTGAGGAAATTTGGTAATGATCCTAGTGCAATTGTGCCTTTAGAAGGTGTTGAGGTTAAGGAGAACTTGTCTTATGAGAAAGTTTTAGTTAAGATTTTTGATACGCAAGTGAAATGGCTTACCAACAAGGTTATCGCCTCAGTTAGTATGCTTCGTAAGAATCAACATCTTGAGAGTGCTACATGGGAAGCAGAATTGGACATGGTCAAACGATATCCCCATATTTTTTCCTGTCTACTCAAGCCTAAGGTATTAGGTTCTTCCAATTCTAAGTTGTCTGAATTCCTTCACTGTTTCATTTCTTGCAATGACATCATACATGTGCACGAAAAATGATTTCCAAGATGTTTTGAATGATTTTAATACATTGATATGATTTTTAATGACTTTATGATTTTCAAAAGATGAAATGTGCATCATATTTTGTGTATGAATGTTTCATGCCTAAGATAGGCTTTTCAAGCCTTATTCTAGCACATTCTAGGAAGAATGTTCCCAAGGGGGAGATGATATAAGGATTCAGACTTTGTATGACCTTGATGGTCCTCAAAAATCGATACTAGAAAGTATTTATCCAAGGTGGCACTTCACGGAAGCCTCCACAGGTCGTGTGGCTCACCATGGACCATATGAAGGTGCCTTGAGGTGGTCCTTGGCCTTGTGTGTAGAGTGTTGGCATTAATGTAGTGTTTAAGACCACGGTACACCTCACATGAACCCCATACGTCCATGTGAGGCTTCACTGGCCGTGTGGAGGACCTTGGCCTTGAAATCTACATTTTGGCCAAAAAACTTCACACATGGACCACTCATACACCATATAGCCTTCACGGTCCGTGAAACCTTCCATATAGGTGTCAATGTGAAAACTTTTCTAAGTATTGGATCACCATCTCGGAACCTTATTGATGAAGAATTTTCTATGTGAAGCTTCAGAGGAGGTCACACGATTTATGTCTCCCATGTTACACCTCATTTTTAAAGGAAATGTAGTCATAGTCAAGAAATAGAACCTAATAAAGGTTAGGGTTGAACCCACAAGGATGTAGACTCAAGAGTAATCACCATTTTGTACTCCGAATGATTAACCAACTTGCTTACCCAATGGGGTGGGGGGTTTGCAATAACCAATGAAAAGTTTAACTAAACTATCATAAGAGAGAAGTCAATATGGAGAGGAACAAGGGTATTGTGTTCCCTATGATTCCCCAACTCAGTATCATCGCATAACTAATTCTTTTCTAGTGCATAACATGTAGGATGATAAGTTATGTTCACCAAGTCCTTTTGTCAGAAGTGAGAGGTGAATTTCACCATGTGACTTGGGCCATCTCCATAGTGTGCATTACTAACCCTTACCTACTAGTCCCAATACAACCTCCCCTTGGCCTAGTTTAGTTTATTAGACGAGAGCACGTCAATCCAATCTTGCTAATTAATCTTTTTTCCTATTCATTACTACTTTGGTTCAGTCAGTAACACTAGGCTGTTTCTAAAGTTGGTTGCTACTAGAAACATTTAAAATGAAGAGAGTTAACTAATACATCCATATACACCTTCCAAGAATTATGAATTATCCTATTTTACTTTGTTAGTTCTTCATGGTCCCCACAACCCTAGTTGTTGATTTAGCTACCCATTCTATGTGTAGATGCAAGAATTATGAATTGAGAAGACATAATTGAACACTTACACAAGATAATTAAGAACAAGCAAAATCCAACTTCTATAAGAATCACAAACTTAAGGATGAAATTCAAACACAAGTGTTGTCAAAGACTCTCCACTACAATCTTAGAATTTCCATCTAAATATTGAGTTCTATGAGTACTAGGCAAAAACATATGAAAAATAATCTAAATAACATACTTATAATAATTGAAATTTTCAAGTCCTAATAAAAATATGAGAACTTGTCAGCACTCCATACTAAAGGGCTCTACGGACCGAATTGTATTCCACGGCCCATACTCGGGGTCTGATACTCAGCTTCTAAGAATTTGGACTTTAACTCTATAAGAACCCTCTATGACTTGTAAAATGATTTATGACCCATAAATGTGGCTTCATCTGATGAAATTCCTAAAAGTCCAAGTCTCTGATCCTTAGGTTATGAACCATCTTCTATGACTCGTAAAACCTTTTGTGGCTTGTCTGCATTTTCGTAAAATAAATATCAGAAAGCATCCCCTCACTGGAATTGTCCACAAAACCACCCTGCTACCTATAGAATGATCTACGACCCATAAAGATTCTTGTATAATAGCAATACTTCAGCAACATCTGTAATTTTCCATAAAGTCAAGGTCAGCCTGTAATCCTGCAAACACAAATATAAAAACACAAAAAACCAACTAGCATCGTATTAAGAACACACAAAATTCAAAATTTTAAGCATCAAAAGTGTTGTAATTTTATAGCCTATCAATAGCCTCAACTTAAAATTGTTTCTTTTCCTCAAGTGATGAACTCAATCTAAGTAGATAATATAGTAACACACAGACCTAGACCTAATGGCATACATAGCATAGATCTTAGACTCATACAACAACACAAACTTTTCAAGATAGGATCAGATAGTGATCTAGCAAACCAATACAAACTTATGTACGTTACAACACAACTATGACAAGCAAGGTATTATCAACAATTTGCAATCACTGATCAAGTCTAGTATTAACAATGCAATGCAAGTGTCCTCACAATGCAATACAAGTGCCCTCACAGAAAGAAGTCCTGTATTGACACTCTATGATATTTTCATCCATAACCTTGGGACTATGCAAAATTACTCACTCTCACAATTGATATTCATGCATAATGTCTAATACCACAGTCTTGACCCTATACTCATGACTCAGACCTTCAACAAACTGGACTAGAATAACTTTAGGATGATAGTATGGGAAAATAATGACTAAAGTACCTCCTTGACACTGCTCATTTTTCTCCACTTTCACCCTTCTAACTCTATTATTTTCACCTTATTCTCCCTTTTCCTATTTCAAGCTTTTTTGGGTGCTTCCTTTTCATTTTTTTTAAGCTTTTGCCTTGTTTTTACACTTCATTTTGGTTTTTAGCTCACAACTAAGGCATCACTTAATTTTCTTGCACTCAGTACATAATTTTTACCTTTTTCTCTGGATCCCTAACTCACCCCCTTATTTTTGTGTTTCACCCTTACACCAGCCAACCTCAACTTAGGTTTTTAGCCTGTGTTGAGGTGGACAATATCCGTCCTCAGAACTAGGGCTACTTTTGGTAACCACCCTCAACTAAGGTTTTTTGCCTCAGTCAAGGTGCACAATGTTCAAAGAAAGACTAGGACCAATTTTAGGATTTTACAACTAACAAGAATATGTTAATCTGGTGTTGTCAAATAATAGGTACATGTTAGACATAAATATTAGGAATAAGGAATTATGATATCTTTTTGGTAGGTCATTTCTTGCTAAGTGGACTATTAAGAATAATGGCCTAAGATCCTATCTTAATCCAATTAATCTACAATCTAACTTAGAGTAACATTGCAAGTTTTGAATTAGCACAAAACACATGAATCTAGAAAATTAGGCTCATACTCACATGGCACTACATACCTTATCAACAAAGGACTCTCAAATCATGCTTTTTATCTAAATGTGCCTTCACTTCTCAGAATGAACATTGATACACACCTAAACATGCGTGGTTGCTATCTAATTGCTAATCAAATTTTTAGTGGGTATCATTTTTCAAACAAAACACAAAAACACGCTATATGCCACAAGTATTAGTACAATATGATACAAATACTATCTAAACATCCTAAATGTATTGGTTCAACATAAAGTAAATATCAACAGGAAAAAAGAAGACAGGCAAGAAAACCCCGGGATAAAAAATTGGGGTAGTTATGGACCCAAGCTACTCAGACTTCATTGAAGCCCATAACCAGCCACACCCTATCGAAAATGATGTGCGTTGTCCCCAATGCACATAATCAAAATAGAATAACACTTATGGGGTCAAAAACCTTACTTGGGCCCCTAAGCGTCGGTCTTCGCCTTGGGTTGCCTCCCAAGCAGAGCCTAATTTATTATCGCGGCACAACATAGATTGCTTGAGTACTCATACTTCCAAAAGCTTTTATGTTCCCTTAGTATAATTTAGGTCTAGAGCTATAGTGCTAGTTATCATGTCTCTTTAAATTAGGCCTCGTTGGCTGACACATGTCTAAACTGTCGATTGAGCACTTTAATTGCAATAGAGTGTTGTTCAACTTTATAGTTTATATAAGCAATGTTGGACTTAATCTCTCGCAAAGTCTCCTCTTGTGTGTTTACCTTTTTTAACTATAGATCCTTCATTTTGAGATTCCTATTTCCATATAGCGATTGTAGGGGGGCCATTTAGCGACTCCTCCCACTGCCGTCCTTGTGGCCCCCATTCATAGCATGGTGGCTCTCCTGAATGTCCCCTCCTTGGTCAGCCCCTACGTCTGCTTCATTAGAATCTCCAAATTGGCTTTATTTTGAGAAAGCATCCTCAAGGTCTCCACATTAATGTTTTCTTGGTCAAAGTTCATACTAACAGCACCCGCACGATTTGTTGGATGCCTATTCATAGGCTCCAAAAGGTGGTTCTCTCTCGCTACTATGTCCAGCTGCTCAATAATTTCTTTGAATGGTTGGTCCACAAATAAACCTTTTAAGAGAGTATCAACACATGGTTGACTATTTGCATCGAATGTTCGATAGAAACATTCCAATAGGACATTTTCCACAATATAATGATCTAGTGCACTCCTCAAAGAATCTATTGAATCGTTTTCATATGGCAATGATTGAGTCACTAGGAAGTTGCTCAATGTTGTTGATCTGGTCCTCGAACTTAAGCTTTTTTGGTTTAAGGAAGTACCTTGCTATGAAGGCCCTCTACAATTCTACCTAAGTCGTGATCAAACCCTATGGGAGTTCAGATGGCAATAATGTTGCATTGGCCATAAGAGACAATGGGAAGACATAAAATCCCACAGCATCCACAGACAGATTCTATGTTCCCATTACATTCTTGTAGACGAATGCCATATTGTTAGGTGTCTATGAGGATCCTCCGACGGTAAGCCCGAAAATAGTCCACGATTCTGCATCATCTGAAGTAACCCACTTGAGACTGTGAACTTTGTGTCTGTAGTAATGGTAGAAACATTATAGCTCCAGTCACCTCAATAGCCATAGGATTCAGCCTATACTGACTCCACTGGTAAGCAATGGCATTGAAATCCTAAGGCTGTGGAGCAATATCCTCTAGAGGAGGTGGATTCTAATTCAAGCTTCATCATTGTTAATCATATTAATAACTGCATTGGCGACGTTATTGGCATTGTCATGGGCCATTCTCCTCAACATTCTATGGATCAAGGGGCCCAACAGAGTTAGGGGATAGCCTTGACTGCGATTGTTGGGCATATACTACACTTATACCCTTAAAAAAGAACAAAAATGACAAACAAAAGTAAAATATGGAAACTAAGGATTATCACTCGAATTACTAATGAATTCCCTAACTCTAGCCGTATTCCCCGACAACGATGCTAAAGTCTTGATGTCACCCAAGTTACACCTCCTTTTTAGAAGATAAAATGGTCACTATCAAGAAATAGTACCTAACAAAGGTTAGGGTAGAACCCACAAGGAATATGTAGAATCAAAAGAATTCACCAATTTGTGCTTTGAATAATTAACCAACTTATTTCCCCAAAAGGGGGTTTTGTGATAATAAATGAAAAGTATAACTAAACTAACTGTCACAAGAGAGAAGTTAATATGGAGAGGAACTAGGGTATTGTGTTCCCCATGATTCCCCAACTTAGTACCACCAGATAACCTAATTTGTTTCTAGTGTTTAACATATAGGACAATAAGTTATGTTCACCAAGGTCATTGGTCAAAGGTGAAAGGTTAATTTCACTATGTGACTGGGTCCATCTCCGGTAGTGTGCATTACTAATCCTTACCTATTAGTCCTAGTACAAGTCAAAAACACATCAATTGAATCTTGTTAACTAATTGCTTTTCATATTCATAACTACCTTGGTCTAGTCAGTAACACTAGGCTTGTTCTGATGTTGCCCACCACTAGAAAACATGAAAAATGAAGAGAGTTAATTAATACATGCATATACACCTTCTAAGAATTGTGAATTATCCAATTTTACTTTGTTAGTTTTTCAAGGTTCCCATAACCCTAGTTGTGGATTTAGCAACACATTATTTGTAGATGCAAGAATTATGAATTAAGAAGACATAATTGAACACTTACACAAGAGAATTAACAACAAGCAAAATTCAACTTCAATAAGAATCATAAGCTTAAGGATGCAATTCAAACACAAGTGTTCTCAAAGACTCTCCAATATGATCTTACAATTTTCTCTCTTTAAGTATTGAGTTCTTTGAGTACTTGATCACACCCAACATACACCTATCTTTTGAAGGATAGAGTGGTGGTTGTCAAATTTAAAACCTAAAGGATAAAGTGGTCATTGTCAAATATAAAACCTAATCGAGGTTAGAGTCGAATCCCATAGATAATACAAAGACTTCCAAATTGATTCGCTAATAAACAATTCAAGTATTAACTAACTCAATTCCCCCAAAAAGGGGGGGGGACTACAATGATTGACAAGAAATTAAAATAAACTAACAAACTAGAGATAATCCATAATCGAGAGTAGCTTTGGAATTGTGTTCCCCATGCTTCCCAACTCAGTATCCACGGATAACCCAATTGTCGATTAGAGTATAGCATGTAGGACGGTAATTTAAGTTCATTAAGCCCTTTGGTCAAAGGTGACGGGAAAATTTCACTATATAACTTGGCCTATCTTCAGAGTGAGCAATACTAACCATTAACCATAACCTCAGTCAACCTCCCCTTGGTCTAGTTCAGTTGATTAGATGAGAACACATCACCGAATCCTATTAACCAATCTCTTTTCCTATTCATTACCACCTGGATCAGGAAGGTAACCTTACATAAGTTCCAATGTTTGCCACCACAAGAAAACATGCAAAACAAAGAGAATTGATAAATAAATGTAAATACCCATTCCAAGAATTGTAAATTATCTGGGTTTATTTGGTTAGATATTCACAGTTCCCACAACCCCAAGTTGTGGGTTTAGCTACTCATGCTATGGGTAGATGAACAAACTATGAATTGAGAAAACATAATTAATCACTTACCCAATTAAATTGAAGAACATGCAAACCCAAATTGTATTGAGAATCACAAGATTGAAAGATACAATAACTCTACAAGTGTATTATCCTCTCCAATATTTTTTCTCCAAGTGTATAACCCTAAAATTAATCTCTAATGACGTCCTATCTACTGTGTTATGTTAATAATGACCTAAAAATTACTATTTATAATATTTAAAGCAAGCCCAAAAAATTAGAAAAACTAGTTAGTGACTTCATAAGGCTTGCCTTTACGACTCATAAATTGACTTACGAGTCATAATTGGGCTCTCGTGTTTAGCTCTTGAAATCTTGGACTTCATTGCTACGGATCAACTTTATGAGTCGTATACTAATTCAAGACTCTTATTATTCCCTCATAAACTTCATCTGTTTTAATTAGTCCTTCACTAAATCTCGCTGGAATTCTTTACGAAATCACTTTTTATGACGCGTAGAGTGATCTACGACCCGTAAAGAGATCTCACCTGGATGAACTTCAAATCTTCAAAGGTCATGGAAATTTCTACGAAACCCACTCGATGACTCATAGAATTCTCTACGACTCATAGGGTGTCCCATAAACCTTCAAGAAACTACAAGAATCTGCAATTTTTCCCAAAAATCATGCCAACCTGCTTTCCTGCAAACTAAATACAAAAACACATAAAACCCATAAAATGTTGCATTGAGAACACACAAAATCCAAAGTCTTAAGCATCAAATATGTTGTATTTTTATAGCAAGTGAACACCCTCAATTTAAAATTGTTGCTTGTCCTCAACTAACAAGTGAATTTATATAGAAAACATAGCAACACACAGACCTCAATGCAATGGCATACATCACATACAATTCCAACACAAGTGCCCACACCTACTTTTCAAAACAAGATCAGATAGATATTTAGCAAACAAAGACACACTAGTGCATTTGACAACACAACTATGACAAGTAATGGAATATCAACAGTCTACAATCACTGAACAAGTTAAGTGCTTACAATGCAATGCAAGTACCCTGATAGAACGAAGTCCCATTTTTTACACTCAGTGATGACTTCAAATTTAGCTTTTGGACTGTGCAAATACACTCACTCTCGTAAAGGATATTCATGCATAATGACTAATATCATAGGTTTTCCTATATACTCATGACCCAAATTTTCAACTAACTAGACTTGGATCACTTTAGGACCTTTCTATGCTTATAATGTAGGCACAAAGGGCTTTGGTATGAAATTTTGGAAAAATAGTTACTAAAATCCATCCTTGAACTATGGTTTTCATCACTTTTACCTTACCAACTCTAATATTTTCACCTTATGCTCCCTTTTTTCAATATTCAGGCTTTTTTAGGTATTTGCTTCTCATTTTTCAGCTTTTGCCTCATTTTTACACTTCATTTTGCTTTTAATCTCAATCTAAGGCATCTTTTTCTTTTTCTTGCACACGATACATGATTTTCTTCTTTTTCTCCTCATTCTCAACTCACCACCTTATTTTTAGGCTTTTCCTTTACACTGGCCACCCTCAACTTAGGCTTTTAGCCTATGATGAAATACACAATATCTATTCCCTAAAGCAGGGCCAGTTTTGGCAGCCATCCTCGACATAGGATTTTTACATCAATCAAGGTTCACAATGATCAATGACAGAAAGGCCAATTTCTAGATTTTTCACAAGACAAGTTAGGTTAATAAGGTGTTTTTGAAAGAATTGGTTCATGTAAGGCTCAAATATTTGGAACAAGGGATGAAACTTCATTTTTCTTGTTCATTTCAGGATAAAGTGGGCTAATTAAAGAATAAAGAACTATGATCCCTTCCTAATCTATTTGATCTACAATATAACTTAGAGTAACAAGGCATGTTCTAAATTAGCGCAAAATACACGAATCTAGCAAAATAAGCTCACTCTCACATGACATTGCAATACATTATCATCAAACAACTCATAGATCATGCTTGATGTCTCTATTACCCTCAAATATCAGAACAACTATTGCCAAAGACCCAAACATGAATGGTTGTCATTTAACTACTAATCAAAAATTTTTGGTGGGAACTAATTTCAAAACAAAACATAAAAACATGCTATATGCCATAAATGTTAATACTATATGCTGCATATATTATCTAAACATCCTAAACATGTCAGTTAAACAGAAATTAGATATCCACGAGGAAAAGGAAAACATGCAAGAAAACCTCAAGATCAAAATTTCGGGTAGTTATGGACCATAAGCTACTCAAACTTCACCAAGGCCTATAACTACACACACCCCATCGAAATAGTAGTGCATTGTCCTCAATGCACCAAATCAAGCAAAAATAGAATATGTAGGGGTTAAAAAACATACCTCTATGCCTAAGCACCTGTCTCGAGCAGTGTCTGGTAATCTCCCATCAATGGGGTAGTATGTTCAACAGCTGAACTCTATCCGGAGGGACCAATACCCCTCACCCTATCATGCTACTAGCTACCTCATCTCTACCTCTAGCCTTGATATCCTCAAGGCCAACCAAAGCTCATCTTCATCATCCTCATAATCCACGGGGCAGTTTGCACGTACATTTCTCTCACCAGGGTCCTCTTTTGTGAAAGGCCACTTCCTGAAAGAAGTCTGTTAAGGCTCTATAGACGAAAAAAATCAAATAGTGGCTCCGTAGGTGTAGTCTCTAGTAGTATCACTGGCACCATATATTAAGCTATCATGTAAGCCCTAAGCTTCTCAATCTCCTGATTGCTGACAAAGCTGAAGGTAAGGCCTCAGCTAACCTCTTCTGAACCTGTGCCTAAAAGGAATCGATACGGGCGTCCACTCCATAAACACTCTCGTGAACAATAGACATGGTGAATTCCTGGCACTGCTCCTCTGAGTTTACAACATTCTGCCAGACCCATTGCCTAAGCTGCTAAATATGCTGAGACAATTGGGCCTCAGTACGTGATATTACTGCGCCATGGCTTTAATAGAGATAGTAGACACATAAACCATGCTCGGTGTAGAAGTCTATGATATTATGGCCTCTGGTGCAGGAATAGCTATAGTAGGACCCCCTCTCATTATCGGCTGCCTCGGGCTACTTGGGTCTTTCCTAAGTAGTAGATGCAACAGTTTAGAGGTTACAATCATTGAACCCTCAGGTGGTAGCCCTAGGGCGAACATCGGTGGTGGTGGTGGTGCTCGCGGGGTTGCCATCGGGTTCTTTTCAACCTTTATTAGGCTGGTGTCCAAGGTATGTTGGGCCTCAATTAACTGATCCAGCTAATGAAATATGTCCACCCACGACTGTAAACAGAGTTTATAGACAAAAATTAAGAATATGATAGAGGTGGCCCTCTTGAGTGTTGACTCATGAATCTTCTCTGCTATGAGTTAGGCCCAATCAATGTCGTAGCCAGTAAAGATACTGACAACTAATACTGCCCGATCTAGAGTCAAAGTATTATCTGCCCAGAGTAGGCCACATGTGGGATCTAACAACTGCCCACCAAAACTCAGTGGGGAATTCAATGAAGCCTTGACAATAGGCTCTGTGTGTATGATGACCTAAGCATGCTCTGGACCCTTCTCCGCAATTCATTCGGCCACCCATCTTAAAAGTAAGTTCTATTATATCGGATCCTTCATAATCAATGTTGTTCTGGCCTGCCCCAACCTATAGTTAAACTCAGTTGTCGATCTCGGGTCGAGGGCTTCAAGACCAAAAAGTACACGATGGATCTTTTGCTGTGAAATATCGACCCGCCTCCCTCTCACTCGAACCTTTGTCAATTTGTACTATGAGATAGCCCTCCTCCTCTTGCGAAGATCTCACTAAACCATGGCTATGGAAGATGCATAAAATTCCCACACTAGAATCGTAGAGTATCATCCGAGTACCTCCATCAGCCACTCAAGCCCATATCGTATCATCATGTCCTTCAGACCTGGGACACGGTTCAGTCCATCACTAATAACCCTGGGCTCCTCATATATTGAATGTTTACCCTGCTCCTTGCGATACATGCTCTCCATCCCCTTGACGTACTACTGGTGAGTACTAGCATCCTGTGTTGAAGAAAAAAATGGTGATATAGATGAATCAACATCTCCTCTACCCTCGGAGGCCCCTACTGAACTCTGCTCTACTCAAGAAGGGATCATCTGGGGCATGCTACTCCCTGTCTCCTCACTACCTTCCATATCAGATTAGGAAGGACTCTCATGCTGAACCTGAGGCAGCCCATCTCTTGCTACAACTCTCTCTGTGGTCGAGGTGCTGCTATGTCCGGCTAGGTATCATATATCTCTATTGATGTAATTTGTTGAGGGGTTTGCACAGTATTCAAAAGCTCATTATATGTAGGAGCATCCCTGAGTTGCCTCTTAAAGGCCTCAATCTCTGCACGCTTGCCTTTCAGGGCCATACTATCACAAAATCAAACATAAATGAACAATAGTTAGCCCCAAGTATCAAGAAAAATAGAAATAAAACTTAATTGAATCAGTCATAGATAGGGTCTACGAGGGCCCCTTTACAAGTCGTAGTGATCACGATGAATCGTAGAGTGCTCTTATGCTTCATTGTTTAAGAACAATAATGTCATTAGAATTTTATAAAAACCTAGGTACAACTCCTAACTTGATTTACGAATGTGAACTAGTTTCGTATAGAACTTCATAGAGTATTGGAAAAATATGCAAGGATCTATGAGACCTTTTTACAAGTTGTAAAGTGATCTAAGACTTGTAGAAGGTCTCGTCTGATGAACTCTCAGAACATTAAGTCCCTGGAATTTATCATGAGGGGAAATTATGACTCAAAGATTCATCTACAATTCATAAAAGCCTCTCGTGAATAAGAAATTTTAGGTACCTGACCTATCTAAGTTCATCACATGGACCCAAAAAACATATTCAAGCATTATCCTACCAACATTGAAGCAAGCATACAATCAGTTACACTTTAAGCACATAATAATAAAGCAAGCCTACTATCACACGCATGTTAAGCACATAATAACCCATACCCCAAACATGATTTCAACACAAATTCACCCCATTGAAATTGATTTAGATTCTTTTCAACATTCCCTAATTCTATCGAACAATCATGCACCTATAGTATCACCTACCAAATCACAAGCTACAATAACAAAATCACAATCAACCACACTTGGGGAATAATTCAATCGGCACCACAAGTTATCAGTCCCATAACTAAATATACCCAATTTCTTGAATCAATCAAGCATTTTAATCAAGGGCAACCCTAATTTTTACCTTCACCATTCAAAGTCACCAAGAATTTTATGAATACACATCAAGTCCATCATGATTATCAGATGACATATAAGAAACAAAGCAAATTTAAAAGATAAGAACAAACCAAGAAACTTACCAAGAATAGGAAAGAACTTGAAGAAGGAAGAGAGTGATGAAACATGAAAAACCCTAGGAGTAGCGGGAGAATAAGGTTGAAAAATGAGTGTGCTCCTCGGAAAATTGATCAGAAATAAAATGTAATGAAGAAATTGAGGAAAATTTGATCAATTAGGGTAAAAGTGAGGTCAAATAATTTAACCCCCCCTTTTATACCCTTATCGGGTCAACCTTTAAAATTACTAGTCTTGTGTCTTTGAAACCCCGATAATGAGTCATAAATGGTTCTGCAACTCTTAAGTTATGGTCTCGTAAACCTCTCAACACTTAGAAAACTTCAGAATCTTACCTGAGTTCCATGAACCACATTCACGACTCGTAGGTTGATCTGGGAGTCGTAAAGTTTGCTCATGGGTCGAGTGCAGATTGTTCATGCTCTCTGAAATCTCTACGAGATGGGGTTATGAGGCGTAAATGCAATACGACTCATAAACCAAATCGCAGAAACTTTACCTGATGCATTTCTTAGCAAAATTTGCTGAGTTAGTCCAATACCTGAATACTCTTGTAAAAATCAATTTTCACCCTATATGCAACAAACCCAATGTAAAAAGTAGTAAGAAAAACACAATCAAACAACTTCCTAAGAATCCAAAAATTGAAAATAAACTCAAAACCAAGCTAAAAAATTATAAATCCTTGGGTTGCCTCCCAAGTAGAATTTGATTTATTGTTGTGGAACAACTTAGATAGCTTGAATACTTGGACTTCCTCTAGAGTTGGTACATCTTCGTCACCAAACTTTGCTTCTTTTATCATACCATTTTAAATCTGATCTAATTGTGTTGACACAAGTCAGAATAGGCTATTAAGCAGTTCAACTGCCATAGAATGCTGATTGATTTTGAAATTTATTTTGGCAACATCAAACTTGATCTCTTTCAACATCTCATTTTATGTGTTTGCCTGTTTTACCAATTGTGCAAGCATATCCTCAACTCTAGAGTTTTGATTTCCCTTATAATAATGGTGCAAGAGCATGAACCACCCGCTCCTACCACTCTCTTTCGTATAGCTCAAATTCTTGGTGTAATGGCCTCCCTGATAACCTGCTAGAGTAGTGAGATATTGTTTTTGTTTCATTAGCATCTCCAGATTGGCTCTGTTTTGAGCAAGTATTTGGATATCTCTGTATTTATTTTTGTTTGCTTCGAACTCCTATCATAGAAATCTTTGTTGCTAGTTGGTTGTTCACAGATAGGTCTATATATACGATGGAGATTTGCCACCTTTTCTATCTGTTTAGCAATTTCTACAAATGATTTCCCTAATACTGACCTCCTATTAAAGCGTTGACATATGCTTGACTATTCGAATTAAATGCTCGATGGAACCTTTCAACTAGTGTTGTTTTTGAAGTTTTATGGCCTAGAGCACTCCTCAAGCATCCATTGAATAGCTCCAATGTAGGAGTGAATCACCATAGAATTGCTGAAATTTAATGGTATGGTCCCTCATCTTAAACCTGTTTGACCTAATGAAGAACCATGCTAAGAAAGCCCTCTGCAACTCCACCCATCTGCTGATTGAACATTGTGGGAGCTCAGATAGCCATAATGTGGTATAAGTGATAATGGAAAAACATGCAGCCCCACAACATCCACGGATAGATGTTGTGTCCTTTTCACCCTCTTGCAAAAAAATGCATTGTGTAAGTTGCTACATGGATTCTCTGATGGTAGGCACACAAATAATCCACGGTTTTGCAGCATTTGAAATAACCCACTAGAAATAATGAACTATGTGTTAGCTGTTATTGGTGGAAACACAATAACCCTGGTCATATCTATAGCTATAGGGCTAAATCTGTATTGATTCCACTGATATGCATTGTCATTGAAATCCCTAGGCTATGGAATATTCTCCAAATGAGTTGGTTTGTCATTTCGATAATCATCATTAACATTCCTATGCAAGGTTGCATTACCTAAGATGTTAGCATTCTCTTGAACCATTCTTCTTGTAATTCGTTGGATCTTCGGATCAAGTGGAGTTAAGGAATTGCCTTAATTCCTAATGTTGGGCATATACTTCCTAGTATACCCTGAAAAGAAATAAAACAAAAACAAAAATAAACGTAAAATATAGGGAACTAAGAAATTAACACTCGAATTACAATTACAAGCAATTCAATCAAAGTCTAATCATATTCCCCGACAATAGTGCCATAATCTTTAATCACGCCTATGTTCCACCTCTCTTTCGGAAGATAAAGCGGTCATTGTCAAACATAAAACATAACCAAGGTTAGGGTCGAATCCCACAGAGAATACGAAGACTTCCAAAATTGATTCAATAATAAACAATTCAAGTATTAACTAATTCAATTCCCCAAAAGAGGGGGTTGCAATGATTGATAAGAAATTAAATTAAACTAACTAAACAAAGAGTCAATCAATAATGGAGAGCAACTAGGAAATTGTGTTCCCCGTGATTCATCAACTCAATATCGCCGGATAATCCAATTCTTGACTAGAGTATAGCATACAGGATGGTAATTTAAATTAACCAAACCCCTTTGGTCAAAGGTGAGAGGCGAATTTCACTATGTGACTTGTCTTATCTCTATATTGTGCAGTACTAACAATTATCCATAGTCACAGTCAACCTCCCCTTTGTCTAGTTCAGTTGATTAGATGAGAACACATCGTTGAATCATGTTAACCAATCTCTTTTCTTATTCATTCACACCTGGATCAGGAAGGTAACACTAGGCAAGTTCTAATGTTGACTACAACTAGAAAGCATACAAACCAAAGAGAATTGATTAATTCCTATAAGTGCCAATTCCAAGAATTGCAAATTATTTGTGTTAATTTGGTTAGATCTTCATAGTTCCCACAACCCTAAGTTGTGGGTTTAGCTACTCATGCCATGAGTAGATGAAGAAATTATAAATTGAGAAAACATAATTATTCACTTACCTAATTGAATTGAAGAACAAGAAAACCCAAATTATATTTAGAATCACAAGATTGAAAGATACAATGAATCCACAAGTGTATTCTCCTCCCCAATATTTTTTCTTCAAGTGTAAAACCCTAAAAATACTCTCCACAGACATCCTATCTATTGTCTTCTGTTAATAATAGCATAAAAATTACTATTTATGGTATTTAGAAACATGTCCTAAAAAATTACAAAAACAGGTTGGCGAGTTTATACGATAGGCTTTTACAACTTGTAAGCTGGCTTATGAGTCATAATCGGGATCTCATGTTCAGCTCCCGAGATCTTGGACTGCACTGCTATGGATCTACTTTATGAGTCATAGACTTATTCATGACTCGTATTGTGCTCTCGTAAACTTCATTTCCGTCAACTAGACATTCACTGGATCTCACAAGAATTCTTCACGAAACCACTCTATACGACTCATAGATTGATCTACAACTTGTAAAACGGTCTCGTCTGGCTAAGCTTCAGATCTTCAAATTTCATTGGAATTCTCCACAAAACTCACTCTATAACTCATTGAGGATGTAAACCTTCAAAAAATTAGAAGAATCTGCAATATTTCCCAAAGATCATGCCAACCTACTTTCTTGCAAATTAAACACCAAAAACACATTAAAAAAACCATAAATATCACATTGACAACATACAAAATCTTAACGTTTACGCATCAAATGTGTTATATTTGATAGAACATCAATACTAGGCAAATACTTATAAAAAATAACCTAAATAACCTATTTATAATAACTAAAATTCAACTCCTAAACAAAATAGGAGAGCTGGTTGGCACGCCATACAAAAGGACTTTGCGGGCTATATTGCATTTCACGGACTGTAATTGACGTCTCGTACTCAGCTGCTAGAAATTTGGACTTCAACTCTATGATGCCCATCTTCGACTCGTAAAGTGATTTACGACCCATAAAGGGGGTTTCATTTGATGAAATTCCTAAAAGTCCAAGTCTATGATCGTCAGGGCACGAACCATCGTCTACGACTCGTAAAACCTTCTACGGCTTTGATAATGTTCACACTCCAATAAGAAAGCAATCACTATCAACAATTAGCCTAACTAAAGGTTAGGGTCGAATCCACAAGGAATACAGGGCATGACTACAAGAATCACTATCAATCATTTAGAGTATTTACAACAAAAATCTCTGAATGGAGGGAGGGGGTTTTGTGATTTACGAAAAGAATAAAATGAACACTATGTTAATATGTGGAGGAACACTCAATTTTAGGGACAACTTAGGAATTGTGTTCCCTAAGGTTCATCGACTCGATTACACTGAGCATCATAACTACAATTGGAAATTCGCATACAGGATGGTAACTTAGGTTCTTCCAGCCCTCTTGTGAAGGTGAAGCTCGAATTTCACCAGGGCACTTGGTAAGCTAACATGGTGTGCCAACTAACCGTTACCTTCATTCAAGTCAACCTCCCCTTGGCCAGGTTTGGTTTATTAGACGAAAACACATCAATCAAAACTTGTTATTTACATCCCTTTTCCTAGTCATCACTACCTTGGTCAGGATCATTATAATAGGTGGGGTTTGGTGTTGGCCACTACCAAACAACAATCAAAATGAAGGGAAATATACAATAAATGCAAAACCCCAATCATAGAAATGCAATTAATTTAAGTTATCTCAAGTCAACCACCCATGGTTCCCACAACCACGAGTCATTGGTGCTTAGCTACTCATGGATAAGGACAAACCAACAAGAATAAGAATATAAAACATAGTTGAAATTTTACCCAAAGCAATTAAAAGTGATAGCGCCACAAGTTGCAAATTACAACCTTGATACATTGATAATGAATACAACGTAAGATTTGCAATCCCCAAAAGTGGGTTTTCCAAAAGAATATGAAAATCTACACTAAAACCCTCAAATATTCTAGAGAGAATATTCAAGTCTGAAGTTTGGAATCTCCCTCAAAATAAACTCTAACATAAGGTATATAGAGTATTTACAAAGTTAACCCTAAAACTTACATAGAAAAGATAGCTAGCAGCGGGTACGTCTTAGAGGTACGACTTGTAGGGTGACCTATGAGTCATAATCATGGTCTCATATTAGGAACTTGACATTTTGGACTTGAGTATTACGACCAACTAGTATGAGTCATTGCTTGAGCTATGACTTGTATGCTCTTCTCGTAGTCTAGGCCTTTAGTTTTTTGATACAAAATTTTGGCTCTCTGTTGCTTATTACGAGTCCAACTATATGAGTCGTGATACCTACAACTCGTAGATTGACCTCGTAAGGCTAAACTCCACATATCAGATTTCTGATTTTTGCTCTCTATTTCTGGCTACGAGATCACCCTACAAATCGCAGCTAGGGTTATGACTCGTAGGTGACCTCGTATGTCCTGCATTTTAACAAAATCTACAATTTTTCCCCCAAAATCATGACAACTTACCTTTTCTTCAATAACAACACAAAAACACATAAAAACCATAAAAAGGTTGCATTAAGAACTCACAGACCTTGTTTTAGGCGTCAAATATGTTATACTTTGATTGCACATCAACACCCTCAACTTTGAACGATTATTTGTCCTCAAATGATGACTCAGTCTAAGCAAACAACGAGAGATACATAGTAGCTATAGCCATGGCATATACATCATTTACTCTAATTCAGGTACCTAACTTTCATTTTCAACAACAGATTGCAAAGCTACTAAGCAAAACAAAAACAGAAGGATGTATCTGGCAACCCAACTATTATAAGCTAAGGAGTATAAACCATCCGTACTCACTGGGTTAGTCTTATGTTAATCAAGCAGTGGAAATGCCCTAGAAAAAAGAAGTCCCTCTTACTCACTCAAAAAAAATTTAGAATTTAGGGACTGAGTAAGCATTTTCACTCTCACAAATGTAATTCATGCAAAATGTCTAATACCATAGGCTTGCCTCTATACTTAACATTCAAATTGGTGACAAAGTGGATATGTATCACTTTAGGACTTAATGGCTTGTAACATAGGTTTATAGGGCTTTAGTATGGCATTTTAGACAAGTAGTGTCTAAACATATCCTTGAACAATGTTTACCCGTACTTTTACATTCATGACCCAACCATTTTCACTAAATCCACCCTTATTCTCCAACATCAAGCTTTCCCCGGGTGCTTTCATTCTCTTTTTTAGTTGTGCCTTTTGTTTGAACATATTTTTGCTATTTCCTTCAATTCAAGGCACTGTTCTTTTCTTTTTCTACACCGAGCTCATGGTATTTTCATTTGTTTCTTTATTTTCTAACAAACCACCTCATTTTTATTACTTTAACAACAATAAATGTCACCCTCAACTTAGGCTTTTAGCCTGAGTTGAAGTACACAATATCTATTCCCTGAAACTAGGGCCACCATTTTTAGCCACTCTCAACTTATGCTTTCAGCCTCAATCAAGGTTCACATGTTCAAGGATAGACCAGGGCCAATATATAGGTATTTGATGAACAAGGTGGAGTTAGCTGGGTGTCAAGAAAAAGTGAGTGCATGAGAGGCTCAAATATTTCGAACAAGGGGTTCACTAAAGCATTTAGTAGGTCTTAGGAAAAGGTGGGCTCACTAGAAGAACAAATTCCTAAGTTCCCCTCAAAATTAACCACATCACCAAATCAATCTTAGAGTAATAAGACAAGTTCTGAGTCCATACATAATACATGAATGCGGTAAAATAAGCTCACAATACATATGGCATTGCACCCATAATCAAGCATAGGTGCATAGGTCGTGCTTTAAGCCTCAACATACCTTTTGATTATCAGAACAAACATCACCCGATAATAATAAATATGCATGATTGCATCAATAACCAACAATCTCAAAAATTTGAGGATATCGAATTTTCATCAAAATTTAAAAAGTAGTTAAAACTATATATATATATATATATATATGTCGAAAGATCATAACCACTATATATTTACGGATTATTTATACTATCTAAACATGCCAGTTCAACAGAAAATTAAAGTATCCGCAAGGAAAAAGAAGAACGGCAAGAAATCCTTGGGATCAAAAATAGGGAAAGTTATGGACCCAAGGTTATTCAGGCTTCACCTTAATCTATAACTTCCCACAACCCACCAAAACAGAATACTTTGACCTCAAAATAAAGACATAAACAAAAACCAAATAGCTGAGACACACGCGCGCACACACACACACACACACACACACACACACACACACACATATATATATATATATATATATATTTAGACACATATTAAAAACTAACATTTCAAAACTAAAAACCCAAATCAAAAGTAAAAACAACATCCAACATAAAATATGTAAAAATATCCAAAACCAACATACAACAAACATTGTCTAACAAAAAGAACAAAATATCCATGAGTCAAAAGTAAGGGATAGGGTCAACAAAATAAACACTATGGTCCTCAAGCATTGATATATGTCTGGTCAGCAAGGTCCTAGGCTGCAGCTGCAAGTGAGCTACCCTTTCTGTATGTCATCTGCTATGTCTGGTCTCTCTGTACAGTCGCCATGAGTAACGACTCCTACACTTCTGCCTCTAGTATCAACTCCTCCTCTAGTGCTACTGGGTCATCAGGTCTAGGCCTTTTCTAGCTCAGCGCTAGATCATCCATCTCGAGGGGCCTCTTCCCGTGGGCATGCGGGTGGTTAGCTAACAAGTCAAAAACTTCATCACTTGTTGGTGCCATTTCTGGGACTACAACAAGGGCTACTAACATTTGTAATATGTTGGCCTTAAACATGGCCAACTCTTCTATCAATACACTCGTGTTAGCAGGCCGAGCACCCTTAAGCCTCCTCTAAACTCTTGCTTTGAATGCATCAACACGAGCATATGCCGCTCTAACCCTCTGATCTATCAAATTGCGGGTGAATGCCTTTGTGCTCTCTTCTAAGTCCTGTATGTTCTGACGGACCCACGGTCTGACCTGGGCCGCTAGAGTCTGTAGCCTAAACTCCAGTGTAGATTCCCTGCGTACCAGTGCTTAAAAAGCAATAGCATAGATTAAGAGAATCAACCTGTATAAAAGATGATGCTGGTGCGAGAGTACTGGAGGACGATGCCTACTCAATCTGAAAAGCTGGGGAAGGCTTTGTAGTAGCTAGAGTAGTACCGGTGTTGGCTGTAGTCGGAGGCTCAACATGGAATGGTTCTAATTTAGGAGGTGCATTAGCTTTCTATAGGGCTACTAGGTTCTTGTTGGCCTTGATTAGGCTAGGATCTATCAGACACACGGCCTCTACATGATGGACCAAGTGGAGAGAAACACGCATCCCGGACGCATTACAAATCTATTTATCAAGATAAGGAACAACAATGCATGTTGGGTGTGGATTGCTGACTCATGGATCTATTTTTCCATAGTGCAAGCCTAATTAATCTCATTGCCCTTCAAGATGGTGGCTACAAGCACTGCCCTCTCCAATGTGATCACGTTATTTGTAAATATGGGTTTGATGCACCAGCAGATAATGGACCACCAAAACTTTGCCCAAAATGAGAGATGGTATTTCATAACAGAATCTGTGTGAGTTGTGACTCATATTGGCTCAACACCTGCCTCACAAATTAGGATTGAGATCCACCTAAGGAGCTTTGTTCTCAGCCTAACATCTTTCTCATTCACCGCCTTCCTCATATTTACAATCCAGTTATCATACCTCTACAATGGAAAGCGATCTTCAGTAGTTTGGCCCAAACTAGACCCTTCGAATAGTTTCTTTAGAGATATCAACTACATCACCTCTGTCTAGGACTTCGTTCAACTGTGGTTGCTCAATGGCTGTCTTATGTCTATGAATATCTCTGTGAATGGTAGCATAGGATGATGCATAGAACTCTCAGACCAGATAGGGGGCATAATTACCCAACACTTGTGACAGCCACCCTAGCCCGTGGCGCTCAATTTCAGATTCTAACATCGGAACACTACTTAGCCCTGACTTTTTCAGCCCTGCCTCTTCATGGAATCAGATGTGCTATCAAAATACAACATATTTGATGCCTAAAACAAGGGATTTTGTGAGTTCTTAGTGCGATGTTTTATGGTTTTTATGTGTTTTGTATTGCTATTATAGAAAAGATAGGTTTTCATGATTTTGGAAGAAAATTATAGATTTTTACTGAAGTATAGGACATACGAGTTAACCTATGAGTCTTGGCCCAAGCTACAAGTCGTCGGGTGATCTCATAGTGGGAAACAGAGAGCAAAACTCAAAAAATCTACTAAGTTGAGTTCAGCCCTACGAGGCCATCATATGAGTCCTAGGTCTCACTACAACTCGGGTAGGTGGACTATTAGCAAGGAAAAAAGAGCCAAGACTTTGGACCAAAAACTTAAATTAGATTATGAGAAGAGCATATGATTCGTGGCCCAAGCAACTACTCATACCAGTGGGTTGTACCACTTGAATAAAAAATGTGAAGCACCAGATACGAGACCCCAATTACGACTCATACGTGACTTACGAGTCGTACCTACGAGGCTTACCAGCTTCCAATGGTCTTTTCTGTGTAATATTTATGGTTAATTTTGTAATACTATAAATACCTTAAGTTAGAATTTATTTTAAAGAATCAGAGAGTTAGAGCATTGAATATTGCCTTTCAATATTCTCTCATGAATATTTTAGAGTTTTAGCATAGATTTTCATTTTCCCTTGGAAAACCCACTTTTGGGGAGTGCAAATCCTACTTTATATTCATTCTCAATCTAATTGCCTAAAATGTCATGAAGATAAATTTGTGCATACACATGGTTCAAGGATAGCTTTTAGTCACTACTTGCCTAAAATGTCATACCAAAGCCCTATGAGCCTATGGTACCAGCCATTAACTCCTAAGGTGATCTAAACCATTTTTTCACCAATCCAAAAATTTAGTATAGAGGCAAGCCTATGGTGTTAGTCTTTTTGTATTAATTTTTTTTGTGAGAGTGAGAATGCTTACTCAGTCCCTGAATTCTATATGTGTTTTGAGTGAGTAAGAGAGACTTTTTTTTCTGTGAGGGTATTTGTACTACTTGATTAGCATATGACTATACCAATGATTGTGGATAGTTGATGCTCCTTAGCATATCATAGTTGGGGTTGCCAGATACATCTTGGTGTTTTTTTGTTCTTTTGGTTAGTAGCTTTGGAATCTTGTTTTGAAAATGAAAGTTGGGTACCTAAACTCGAGTAAATGATGTATATACCATTAGTATAACTACTATTTGTTTCTCATTGTCTGCTTAGATTAAGTCGTCACTTGAGGTCAAGAAACAATTCTAAGTTGAGGTTATTGATGTGTTGTCAAAATACAACACATTTGATGCCTAAAACAAGGGATTTTATGAGTTCTTAATGCGACTTTTTATGGGTTTTATAATTTTTTGTATTGTTATTGCAGAAAAGGTAGGTTGGCATGATTTTGTAAGAAAGTGAAAATTTTTTGCTGAAGTACAGAACGAGTTCACCTACATGTCGTAGCCCAAGCTACAAGTCATAGAGTGATCTCATAGTAGGAAATAAAGAACAAAAATCAAAAAATCTTCTAAGTGGAGATCGGCTCTCTTAGGTTATCCTACAAGTCGTAGGTCTCAGTACAACTCATATAGGTGAACTCGTAGTAAGGAGCAGAGAGCTAAGACTTTAGAACAAAAACTGAAGGCCTAGACTACAAGAGGAGCACATGATTCGTAGCCCAAGCAACAACTCGTACCAGTGGGTCGTACTAATTGAATCCAAAATGCTATATACTGGATAGGAGACTTCCATTACAACTCGTAGGTCACCCTATAAGTCATACCTACCAGGCGTAACAGCTGTTAGCTATCTTTTCTGTGTAATTTTTAGGGTTAATTTTCTAAGTACTACAAATACTTTAAGTTAGGGTTTATTTTGAAGAATCAGAGATTTTGAACATTGACTATTGTCTTTGAATATTATCTTTAGAATATTTTTGGGTTTAGATTAGATTTTCATTTTCTCTTGGAAAACCCATTTTTGGAGAGTGCAAATCCTACTTTGTATTCATTCTCAATCTATCAAGCTCGTGGTTTGCAACTTGTGGTGTATCACTTTTCATTGCTTTGGGTAAAATACTCAACTATGTATTATATTTGCATCTTTGTTAGTTTTGCCTTAGCCATGAGTAGCTAAGCACCCACAACTTAGGGTTATGGAAACCATGGGTAGTTGATTTGAGATGACCTAAATCTGTTGCATTACTATGATTGGGGTTTTGCATGTATTGTCTATTTACCTTCATTATGATTGTTCTTTGGTGGTGTCCAACACCAAACCTTACCTAATATCGCGATCCCGACCAAGGTAGTGAAGAATAGAAAAAGGGAAATAGATTATATGATTTGATTGATGTGTTCTCATCTAATAAATCGAACCTGACCAATGGGAGGTTTACTGGGACAGTAGGTAACAGTTAGTTGGTACACCATGGTTGCCAACGAAGCACCATGGTGAAATTTGACATTTACCTTCACAAGAGAGCTGGAAGAACTTCAATTACTGTCCTACATGAAAATTTCCAGTTGTAGTTATGCTGTGTAGGATAATCAAGTTGATGAACCATGGGGAATATAATTCCCATGTTTTCCCTAAAATTGACTATATCCTCGCGTAGTAGTATAGTATTTATTATACTTTTGTTCTTAAATCACAAAAAAAACCATTTTAGTTATAGATACTCGAAATGATTGATACTGAATTCTTGCAGTCAATCCCATTATCCCCTGTCGGTTCGAGCCTAACATTCAGTTAGGTTAATTGCTTACAACGATCGTTTTCTTATTAGAGCATGAACATCATCAGAATCGCCGCACTAGCTTCCCTTGACCCTTTAGCTCCAATCCCTTTTCATAAATCTTCTTTATGCTTGGGATTCACCAGCTGCTGTTTTGGGGGTCTGTGGTAGTGACAGTGTAAGTAGAGTCAGCTGACTATTGAGGCCATTTTTCTTAGGTTGAGTTGGTGAAGCTCCATAGAACCGGAGTCTGAAATGAGATATCATCATCCGACCCTTCTATGTTACCTTTCTTTTCATACTGGGAGGGGCTATCTGTTTCCATCAGAACTCTTGTTGCTTATGATCTTGTCAAAGGAACATTTGTTTCATGATCAATATGCACATTCATCTCCTTAGTTGACTGTACGGATTGATCATTATCTGATGTCTCATCTCTCAACTACTGTCTAGAAGTCGAGGCAACACCCTTCGACCTTTTGGAGGCATTGTATCTGAAAATTTACCGAATACCATATTATGAGTCACATGATGTCTGTTCCAACAAATGAGTCATACACAAAATAATTCAAGCAAGAAATAAGAAAACTACTAAAGTAAGCACACAGAACCAAATATAGGTTTGCAAGTACGAGTTGAAGGCACGACTTGTAGGATGACCTACGAGTTGTATTCTTAGCTCGTACCTTATACAAGAAATATTTTGAAATCTCAAGTTAGGTCTATGAGACCCCCAGTACGAATTGTGACAAGTGTTATCCATCATAAGTGCGTCTCATATGGAAAATGTTAAGGCACCATAGGTGGTTGTTGCCTTCTACGAAAGGCTTCTACGTCTCGTAGGGTGACCTACGACTCATAGAGAGTCCTCATAGCAGAAAATTGAAGTCACTTCAAAGGCCTATAACCTTTCCACGATGACCAAAAACCAACCAAGAAGCATTTGAAATCAAAAACACACAATTATCCCTACAACAAATCTAATCACTCCAACTAACCCTTATCTCACAATTCAACTTGAATCCTTCCTTACATTCAAAACATGTCTTGTATGAACTAATTTTGGAACACACCTATTTCAACTACAGTGTAGAACCTATTGAGGCACACAAAGGGTCACGCAAGTTCATACAAGGACATTTTATAGAAGCCAAATGAGAACACCTCAATACCCACAAATTTCAGTCCCACATGGTTTTGCCAAAAAATCACTCAAGAATTATAAATCACCCTCATATAACCACAATATCAAACTTTACATTCACCAAGCTAGGGCAGACATAAAGAATCAAATCATTGTAAGGAGATAAGCAACTCTAGATCCTACTTTTCATGCCAACACAATCATTTTCAAATGGTTAGACCTACCATGATAGCACAATGTTACTTCAAAGATTGATAAATTTAACCTTGAAAACTCACCAGATGAAAAGATGAAGATGTATAGAGAGGAAGAAGAGCTGAGACATTGATGAAATGCACTTTCTGGGGGATGTTGATAGAAAAAATGGTTTGGGGTTGAATTGAATAGTAATAAATAGTGTTTAGGGGGTTATGGAGGAATAAAAACCATTTCAAAGAGGGAAAGGAGGAGTTAAAAATATATTTACCCCTTTATATTCTAAACCAGGTCACTTTTAAGATTCTACAAATCTGGTCTACGAGATCCTAATTACAAGTCATAGCATGTCCTATGACTCATAGGTCCTGGTCTCGTAGCTGACCCAACACTTAAAAAAATTAGAATTCATACCTGGGCACTATTTACGGCTTGTAAAGGGTTCTATGAATCATAAGGTTGGCCCATATTGTGTGAACTACTTTGATGCCTTAGTGTTTCCCTCTACGAGGCATCACTACGAGTAATAGTGTTAGCTATGACTCATAGGCTTGCTTTTAGAGACTGCTCCAAATTTTATTTTCTCCACTCTTCAGTTTCTGGTTTGTCCCAGCAGCATATAATTCAAGATACCCTAATATGCAAAATAATATAGCTGGTTCAAAGTCTTAACAATTCAAAACAAAAAGCTAAACTACCATCTAACAAATCAAACAAATGAAAAAGAGTATCAAAACAGTCTGAAACCTAGAAGATACTTGGATTGCCTCCCAAGAAGTGCCTTGTTTAACGTCATGGATTGACTTTATCATCATGAGTACTCAAAATTCCTCATAGGTTGACGGAGTGTCTTCTTTACTCCTTTGGCCTCTTCATTGCACTCTTTGCTCAGGCTCTAATCGTGTTGCGAGGAGTTCAATCCTGTCATCAAGTATTTGTATTGCAATTGCTTGCTAATCCACCTTATTGTTGACTTTAATGACATCAAACATCATCTCCTGTATGACTTCTTCTTGTTCATTGGTTTTGGTAAGCACTTTCTCAAGCATATACTCAATCTTTGAGAGTTTATCAGTGATGCATTGAAGTACGGTACCCTGAGCCAATTAGCCATACTCCTTTTTTTGGTAGCACTTGCAGTTCCCTCTGATGAACTGGTGGATGGCACTAGTTGTTTTTGTAGTGGCTGATAAACTTGGTTGAACGTAGACATTTTATCGATATGCTCGACAATTTCAATGAATGGCCACCTCAAAAATGCCCAACACTCCCTCCAAATAAGGCATCAACATGTACTTGTTGTTTAGAGGTTAGTGCATGGTAGAAACTAGCCGCCAATTCATCATCAGTTAGATAATGATTCTGCTTCATCCCCAAGCATGTCTTATACCTTTCCCAAGCTACTACCAAGGATTAGCCTAGCACCCATATATAATTGCAGATGTTATCTTGTAGCTCTTACTTGTTGGATCCAATGTAGAAGTTCACGAGGAAGACTCTTTGCACCTTCCCCCAGATAGAACAAACATCTGATGGTAGAATTGACCACCATTTCACCAATTCATTCCTGAGAATCATGGGAAAGGTCTAGAGAGCCATGGCCTCCCAAAAAGAATGTCTTTTCTTAATCAACCCTTCAATGTTGAGTAAAATATTTTAGATGAATTTGGGGGTCTTCGGATCCTTGCCCGCAGAACAAGACCCTGTCTTTGCAAGGTTTCCATCAAATCACTTGCGATGTAGAGCTTTTGTTTGGTCATGGTGCCAACCAATGTGTAAGTAAACTAAACAACAAAACCAACAACAATAAACAAAAGCAAAGTACAAGGGAGTCTAGAAATTAACATTTTAAATAACTAGTAGTGAAATCAAGTCAAAAACTAGCCGTATTCCCCGGCAATGGCGCCATAATTTTATATCATGTTGACTCTCCAATAAGAAAGTGATCGTCATCAACAATTAACTTAACCAAAGGTTAGGGTTGAATCCACAGGGAATACAAGGCTTGACAACAAAAATTCACTATCAATCATTTCGAGTATTTATAACTAAAATCTCTCAATGGGGGGGGGGGGGTTTGTGATTTAAGATAAAAATAAAATGAACACTATGCTATTACGCGAAGGAACACTAAATTTTAGGGGAAACTTTGGAATTGTGTTCTTGGTTCGTTGACTCGATTACCCGGGACATCATAACTACAATTGGAAATTCGCATGCAGGATGGTAACTTAGGTTCTTCCAGCCTTCTTGCAAGGTGAAGGTCGAATTTTACTAAGACGCTTGGTCAGCTACAATGGTGTGCCAACTAACCGTTACATATAGTCCCAGTCAACCTCCCCTTGGTCAGGTTCGGTTGATTAGATGAGAATACATCAATCGGATCCTGTCATTTAATTCCCTTTTCCTGTTCTTCACTACCTTAGTCAGGATCGTGATAGTAGGCAAGGTTTGGTGTTGGCCACCACCAAACAACAATCAAAATGAAGGGAAATAAACAATACATGGAAAACTCCAAATGCAATTGAAAATTTTCTAGATTCCCCGTGTTATTATTATTCAGATAAGAATCCTGATAATCACAAATTGGACTATTACTAGTATTAATGAGCGGAACCAGGCATAAGGAGCAAGAATCGCTATTGAGAGTTCCCCCGCTAGGGGAACGTCAGGAGGGTCAAAACCCCCCGGGCAGCTGCCGAACCTCTGAGAGGCATTCCCCTTGGCTTCACCTAGCCAATAGAAAGAGAGATTCTGAAGTGGAATTCTACTCTAGGCGAAAGACAAAGCAATATCTTCTGTTCCAGCCCTGCCTATTGCACTTCGAGCCTATCTTGGTTGGCCAAATCAAGGATTTGGGGCTCGCAAGTACTGCTACCTTGTTACGACTTCACTCCAGTCACTAGCCCTGCCTTCAGCATCCCCCTCCTTGCGGGGATCTCATGCCAGACCCCCTCAATCTTTCTTTCTCTCAATAGTTCGTGGAAGTCCACAGACAAATTCTTGCTCTTTTTATCCATAGGCATTTTGCCGATCAGGATAGCGGTCTATGGAAATACAATTAATCTAAGTTATCTCGAGTCAACTACCCATGGTTCTCATAACCCCAAGTTGTGGGTGCTTAGCTACTCATGGCTAAGTAAAACCAACAATAATGCAAATACAAAACATAGTTGAAATTTTTACCCAAAGCAATGACGAGTGATAGCACCATAAGTTGCAAACTACAAGGTTGATGGATTGAGAATGAATACAATTAAGATTTGCAATCCCTAAAAATGGGTTTTCTAAGAGAAAATGAAAATTTACACTAAAATCCTCAAATATTCTAGAGAGAATATTCAAGTCTCAAGTATGGAATCTCCCTCAAAATAAACCCTAAGATAAATTATATTAGTATTTACAAACTTAACCCAAAAAATTACAAAAAAAAGATAGTTGGAAGTAGGCACATCTCACAGGTACGACTCGTAGGGTGACCTACGAGTTGTAATCGGGGTCTGGTATCAGGCATTTGACATTTTGGATTTGACTGTTATGACTCACTGGTACCAGTCATTGCTTGAGCTACGACTCGTATGCTCTTCTTGTAGTCTGGGCCTTCAATTTTTTGGTCAAAAATTTTAGCTCTCTATTTCTTGCTACGAGTCCATCTATAGGAGTAGCAGTAAGACCTATGATTCTTGGGGTTGCCTTGTACCATTGAACTCCACTTAGCAGATTTTTGATTTATTCTCTCTGTTTTTGGCTGCGAGATCACCTCACGACTTCTAGCTTGGGCTACGATTCGTAGGTGAGCTCGTATGTCCTGCACTTTAGCAAAATCTGTAAGTTTTCTCCCAGTACCATGCAAACCTACCTTTTCTGCATTAACAACACAAAAACACATAATAACCATAAAAAGTCGCATTAAGAACTCACAAAACTCCTTGTTTTAGGTATCAAATGTACTGTATTTTTACAGCACATAAGACTCATCTGCATGTTCATAGAATAAACTTTCAAAAACATCTCCTCATTGTAATTATTGGAAAAACAACCCTACGGCCTTTAGAATGATATATGGCTCATAAAGGGTCTTGTATAACAGCAAAACTTCAGCAACTTCTGCAATTTTCCCCAAAGTCAAGGCGAACCTTTAATCTTGAAAACATAAACAAAAAAAGACATAAAACTAGCTAACATCGCATTGAAAAGATATAAAGTTCCATTTTTAGCATCAAAAGTGTTGTATTTTAGTAGCACACCAATGGTCTGTGTGACCTCTCATGGGCCGTGAAGCCCTCCGCATAGGTCATGGCATGAAATTTTTCTATGTATTGAAGTACCAACTCAGAACATTGTCAGTGGAAATTTTTCTAAGTATTAGATCACGGAATAAGCACACGATCTGTACACCTTCACACAGACCATACACACTGCACATGGGATCCCTGGTAACATTGTTCTACACGATTCATTAATGGCGTTTTCATAATTATGGCTTCTTTTAAGGGACTTATATGACCTTCCATGCTATCCTACGACATTCAAATGACCTGCACTTTTCTTCCCTCATTCAAATTCACTCTTACCCTTTGAATTATATTCCACACTCTTAAGAAATCTCAGAGACTCTAGCGAAGAATTAGCTTGGGATTCAAGGAAAGGGTCTTCTTCTTCATCAAATTTCTTCTTATTTCTTCTTGGTTAGCTAGGATATGTGGGTTTGATTCATGATCCCTTTAAAGCATGAAGACCCAACACTTTTACACTTGATTTATGGTATTTAAGCTTACATTATTTATGGGTTTTTGATATTATTATTTATTTGATTCAATTGTGATATGGTCTATGTTTTAATGTTGATATTAATGTAATTTAACACGTAATATGTTGAAATGCATGAATAATATGAAGATTTGAATATGCATTGTCCCTTTAAAGTTTGATCTAAGCATGTGTAATCTAAATTGTGATTTGAATGTGGATTTTACCTATGGATTTATATGAATTTCCTATTGAATTATTGATTTAAGATTGAATCTATTTAACATTGCTATGAACATATCCTTCATAGAATATGCATACATTAGCATTTAATTTTGATGAAAATGAATTAGTGGGTTAAGCCCACATATGTTTATGAAAATGAGATGGTGAGTTAAGCCCACATATGTTCGTGAAAATGAATTGGTGAGTTAAGCTTATTCATATGGTTAAGACAACAATATGATCATATAAATGTCTACGATATTGACTCTTTGAGCATATTGGGTATTTAAATCTCATTAGAAATTTTGAATGGGTTATTCATATGTATGAAAAGTATGATAAAAAATGTAATTTAGTTTTTGATCCCAAGTATGAATGATTATGAGTAATACTTGACTTTTAGGCTCAAGTATGCATTGAAATTATTTGCATCTCTTTTGAATGTGACACTGCATATTTTCACGCTCTTGTGTACCCATGTTTCAAGTCTCGTTTGTATAGGTGGAGAGTTTATTAGGGTCATGGGAGACACCTAGTATTTGGACAAGTTCAAGACTACCTCCGAGTTGAGCTTTTGGTATTGGTTCGTGCAAGGGTAAACTTTAAATGAGTATAACTTTTAGAAAACTTGGAACTAGATTGTCTACAACATGTAAAATGAATGCCTTTTGAATTAGCTTTGCAATGCACTTCATTTCACCTTATTCTGAGGTAGGATGAAGGTGTTTTAACCATTTTCGTGAGACTCTCCTATGTAGTGAAGTCACACGGACAGCTTGACGACCAGCGAGGTCTTGGAGGTTGTATAGATTGGGACTGGAAAAGGCAATTTTTAGCCAAAGAAATGTGACATGCTAATGGAACGGGCGATGTTATATTCCTCTGATTGTGTGGCTAGCCATGGGGGTGTGCAAGGGAGGCAAAGTTGGCATGAGGGGAGATTTTCGCCAAGTGTGGCGCCACTGGCACCCTTAACTGGTCAAGTGACGTCTGATGACTAGTGGCACTTGGGCATGGGGCTGCCTAGCCACATTTTCTTCTCTAAGTGTGGTGCAACAAACCACTACATGGATCGTGAAGCACCACATGACCCGTGACGTGGTCCGCCAAGAGATGATGATGTGATATTTTGTAAGTGTTCCCAACTTCCAATTTTTTTCCTAAGTCCCTTTTGACGGGAACTCCATATGACTTGTGGAGTGCCAACGACCAGTAAAGCCTCCAGTGAGACAATAGTTTTCCAATTTTTTCATCTATTTCACTAATGGCATATTTGTAAATTGTAATTACTCTAATGACCTTTTTAGACTTCCATTGCTATTTTAACCTCCCAAAATACATAAACCCTATTCCAAAGGATAAAATTCATTACTCTCATCTCAAATACAGAGTTTTCCCTTATCCAATCTGGTCTTGTAGGAAAATAGGATTTTATGAATGGTCGGGAATCATCTTCCTAAAAGGAAGAGTCTTCTCAAATTCTCTCAAGAGCTTCAATCAAACCCCAATACAAATTCGAGGAAACTCAAGATCATGTTTTGGATTCCAAGACCCATTTCCAAGCTTCCATTCTCTCCCAACTCAATTTCTAGAAACTGAAAGCCTAAGGTATGTCGGTTTCAACCATTGGGTCTTTTCGACCAAGGTGACCAAGTTTCCTTTTTACATGAATTTCATTTTTCTAAGATAATTTACTTATGGGTCTTACTTACTATGAATTTGAATAAAAACTAAGTTGGGGTTTCATTAATGTGTGATTGTTTAAGCGTGTTTTGACCTATGAATCTTTGATCTATATTGCGGTTTGAGGAAGGATTTTGGTGTATATCGCATGAGGGTATTACCAAGTATTGGTGGGTGGTTTTACTTTGAATTTTCTTGAATGATTTCTCTATCGAATTGCATGGTCTTATTCTAGCATTACACACCCACCAAGTATTTTATAAAATGTCCGGATTATGTTTCTTGAGTTGTTGAAGGCCTAACACATGGCATATGAGGTAAGTGGCTTTATGATGATGAAAGGAATGTATATATATATGTTGAGTTCATGAAACGTGTTTATGGTGTTGTAATTTGACCGCCTTGGTGAGGGGGTATCAAGCCTCAATCACCTTGTCAAGGGGGTATCAAGCCTTGGTGTCCTAGTTGAGGGGGTATCAAGCCTCAATCACCTTGTCGAGCGGGTGTCAATCCTCAGTTGCCATGTTGAGGGGGCACCAAGCCTCAATCATCTTATCGGGGGATGGTATGCCTGTACTACCAATTGAGTAGTATGTACCTCAATCACCCCTTTCAAGGGAAGGAGTGCCTTAGAGATTGAGTAATAGATTGTTTGTTCTATGATGAAGGTCTATTCCTACACATGTATTAAGTTTATATAAGCAAATAATTGTACTAGTATGCTTTACTTCAAGCAATGATCATGCATGACATGTTGCAATTACAGTTATCCCTTGCTTATGAATATGTATTTTGATTATTATGCCTATCTCTTGTTGCATTGTAACCAACATACTTAGTACATTGAAACGTACTAACGCGTACTTTGTGTCTACATGATGTCACATTGTAGGATCCAGAGGAATGCTTGATCATCCTCCTCCTTCACATAGCTAGTACAATATCTCTCAAGCTAGTTGGTGAGTCCTCAATTCTGGTGTCAATGTCTTGGCCTCTGGTGTTGTATTAAGACTCTTTCCTTTCATGTATGGCTATGACTAAGAGGGATGAGCGCGATTGCTTGTCTTGATCTCCCGCTCCTATCTATGTAATGGACGTGTTGTTGGAACCTTACAATGTATTAATGCTATACTTATTTGAGTTTACTATGATTTTATGATATAAATGATGTCCCTTAGTCCTATATCCCCTTTTTACTACTCTTGTTCTTGTTTTAAAGGCTTCTGCGACCAAGGATGTGAAATAATATGTTAAGAGGATTGTTTGGGTTCCCCATTTGTTGTGTCACATCTAGGCCCTAAGCTTGGGTCATGTCATTAAAAGTACCTATATGTATATGTACTCTTATGAGTTGATGAATTAGCACCGATGAGATTGGAGGGGTCAGGGCTATCCCTAGGGGACCTCTTCATTTCTCTTGAAATATGTGTCAGCATAGGTATATGAATCGTGTAATGGTCACTAAAATGGGAGACTTGTAAGGTATGGTTACATCATTGATATGATATGATAAATTGATGAAAATCCTATCCAAAATAGGAGACCTAGAAGGAAGGTTACTTATCCAAACTGGGAAGCCCATAAGGAGAAGTATGGATTAACTTTGGTAAGTAGACCACCTCTTTTCTAGTAAGGGGATAACATCGTGTTTCCAAGTAATACTTCACTTGGTCTTATATGTCGGTTGAGATCTCATCCCCTCTTTATATTTTCTTTATGCATTTCATGCATCATTGATGTCATAGCGTATTATTATATAATCTTCTTTTGATGTATACTTATTTCTATATTATGTATCCTTACTATCTAACGTTGAATGCAGGTTTGATAATTCATGTGCATTGCATGCCCATATAATTAGTACATTCAAACGTACTAACACATACTAATTCAAGTGTACTAACACATACGTTTTTTCCTACATGATCTAACCATGTAGGGACCAAAGACTACCTTTATCCACCATTTGCTAGATAACCTGGATTTTGAGATACATGTTGTAGTGAGTCCTATCTTCCAAGGACAAACGACCATCCTTCTACATATGTGATTTTGTTTATGTTATATACTTTGAGGGTGTGCCCAGGGTATGTCTTTGCCCCAGCCAATCTTACGACTAAAGGCATCATTGGAAATCTTGTAGACTCTCATATAGATATATGTTATGTGTTGATATTTGGAGCTTATGATTGTGGCTATCTATTGGATATGGCTATTATGATTTTATTATAAGTATTATAAGGTGATTATGTTATGATATGAAAATATGAAAGATCCTATGTCCCATATTTCCCTTATAGAGTGAGTCATACTTACCCTCCCCTTAGTTTTTCTGTGCTATGTGCAATGTGAATCCATGTTAATCCCCTATCCCTATGACATTCCCATAGCATGAGTCCTACTTTCTCATCCCTTCGAACTTTGTGCTTACTATATATATATTTCCAAACCAATGATATGAATATGGATAATTTGAGGCTTGTTCTGTGAACTCTCGGGTTCGCATTCGTCATGTCACTCCTCGACCCTGGGTCTGGGTCATTTTAGAATCCTCCCAAGTTTTATGGTACAAAAGTGGAAGAAGAAGCTCAAGAGTTTGTGGATGAAGTGAACATGTTAGTCGTTATGGGTATGATTTCGAAGGAAAAGATGGAGTTGGAGGCCTTTCAACTAAAAGGTGGTTCTCAAATGTAGCACAGTCAATAGAAAACTGAGAGAAGTTAGGATTAGGGTCCTATTTCTTTGGGAGAATTTAAGGATGCTTTCCTAGATCAATTATTTTCCTTTTAGATGAGGGAGGCTAAGATACAAGAATTCATTAATCTTAAGAAAAGGAATATGAGTATGAGGAGATATTCCCTCAAGTTCACCCAACTCTATAAATATGCTCTGTCTTTGATTGTTGAACATGTTCTAAAATGGGGCAAATTTATGTCAAGTTATCTGATTTTCTTATCCAAGAGTGTTGGATTGCTATTCTTATAAAGGAAATGGATATTTCAAGGCTCATGACTTACATAGAGCAAATTCTTGAAGATGAAAATATGAGAAAGAAAGAAAGAGTGTCCAAGAGGGTTCATTTTGATAAGGGTGGATCGTCATTTACTATGGCTCAAGATACTAGGAGTAAAAAGGAAAGAAACACTTATCCTTCTTGTGACAAGTGTGGTAAGATGCATTTAGGAGAGTATTTGGTGGGACAAGAAGTTTGTTTTTGAGTGTAGTGAGTTGGGACATAAAAAGAGGGATTGCCAGTGGTGTTGGAAAGGAGGAGAGGGAGCTTGAAATACTATGCTTAGTATGTATGTGTTTCTTTGAATAGGGTAATAGTTGGTGCTTGATTGTCTCATAGTTGAGGTGCATGGTTGATGTGTTAGTTGGCGGTTGTGTTGAACTATTAGTAAAAAGTGGTAGTTTCCTTATTTATCCTTATGCATAATTTATTTTAGTTTGACTTGTTGCTTGTTGTGCATAAATGTTCAGGGAGTAGGATTTGAATAAACTTACATGTGCAATTGAGTAAGTATGTTACTTATGCTTTTACAATGATGTTCACTGCTAAAGACTTTGAAATTCTAATAAAACCAACATTTCGCCTACATCATTTCATTCGTTGTAGGTTGGTGGATGCTATTCCACTTAATTCTTATGTCACAATCCAGGCCTAGGGCCTAAGAGTGACATGGAGAATGGGAACCCGAGAGTTCTCAAATAAGCCTCATAGCATACACTTACATGTCATTAGTTTGGAAACACATAATAAGACAATAAACACATAGTTCTAAGGGATAGGAATGAATGACTCACATATGCAAGGATTCACATAGCACATAACATATAAGAACTAAGGGGCCTGTAAGTATGACTCACACTATGGGAATGGAAGGGACTTAGAACTTTCCACATTTCATCATGAACATGTTATCATATTATCAACATCAAGACATATCCATATTCATAAGCTCCATAGAAAATAACATAACACACACAAACTCATACATAAAGTTTACATGATGTCCAAAAAAGCCTCTAAGTCATGGAATAGGATGGGGGCCAAGACATATCTCATGCTCATCCTCAAAGTAAAGACATAAGCAAAAATAACATAATAAGTAGATAGAAGGTGGTTTGTCCTTGGATGACAGGAATCACCAAAAGAAAATTTCACAATGCTTACATGGTTAAATCATGTAGGCAAAGAGTATGCATTAGTAAGTTTGAATGTACCAATTATGTGGGCATGCAATGGATATGAACTCATTAAACCTGCAATCAATATTAGATGACAAGGGCACATATATAGAAAGAAGTATATAGGATAGAGTATAATAGCAATATGCCATGAAATTAATGATGCATGAATTCCATTATACTTCAACATACGGGGATGAGACCTCAACTAATATCTAGACAATGCGAGCTAGTACATCGAATTCTGGTGTCTTCTCCACACCGAATGAAGAGGTGACCTACTTGCCCAAGGTAGATCATACTTCTCCTATGGGCCTCCCATTTCCGTGAAATAACCTTACCTTACGGGCACCCCCATTTTGGTAAGGATTTTCCACACATAACATAATCATCCACAAAGGGGCATAAACATGAACCTGTGTTTGACACATAGTTATTGGACTTGGGTATCGTACCCTTGGAGATAACCCCCTCCCATAAGTTCGCTCGGTGCTAAATCATTATTCCACGAGAATACATATACATATGTATTCTTTCATAGAGGCATAAATCTTTCCAAATCATTTCCATGCATACTTAGGCTTAAAAGCCAAACATACTTCATATTCATACATACTTTGGCTAAAGAGCCAAATCATACTTCATGTTATACTTTCATGCATAGGAATAGCTCATTCATACTTATACATGTTTGTCTAAACACCTATAATTTCTCAAAGAGCCATATCATAGACATTATGTGATCACATGTCATGACATAACCATACATTCCTTAAAATCATATTCATCAACATATTTGGGTTTTAACCCATATCATAATCATCATGAAGATCAATGTTTATGTATGCATATACCATGAATGTTAAAAACATAGCATGGGAAATAAAGACTCATACTTACAATAACATTAGAAACTAAAATCAAAGTAAATCCATGAAGAAATTAACCATTAAAGCACACTTGAGATTACTTATGGCTAAATTCAACATTTAAAAGGAACATGCATAGTCGAACCTTCTTAATATTAGTGTAATTCAACATATTAGGACTTAAATTATTTTTAAAAACATCAATTAAATACAACTCATATCTCAATTGAATCAAATAAACATTAATTTTAAAGGTGCATATTCAAGGGAAGTTTGAAATTTATAAAACAAGGAGTAAAAATAGTCAGGGGTCTTCATGGTTGAAAATGACCATGAATTAATCTCACATATCTTAGATAACATAGAAGAAGTAAGAAGAAATTAATTTGAGAAGAAAGCCCTTCTTGAATTTCCAAGTTGAGCCTTTAATGGCACACCTGAGAGGAGTTCTTCATGGAGAGACTTTAAGTATTCTAAGTATAATGAATGAATTTGAACAAAAATGAAGGAGTATATGTATTTTCAGGGGTTTAGGATAGGTAAGAAAGTCATAGACAACCCTTCAAAATCACCTAAATTATGGCAAAGTCATTAATGAAATGAGTATTAAAAATGTCTAGATGACTCGTGAAAGAGCACCACGACTCGTACAACACACCCTGTATCGTACAAGGGTCTGTGGTAAGGGTCTTCAGACATTTATCCAAATTTCAGACTAAGGACATTTGCACTTAGGGATTCACGGTTCATAAAAATATCCACGGTCTTTACAAGTTCCTATACAAAGATCCAAGTCCTAAGACGATGATTTGATACTTAGAAAATTTTGTACTAACACTATTACTGGACCCCACCAAAATATGCAACGGGTTATATGGCCTATACAAGTGTCCGTGGTGGGTGCCTTAGCATAACAGTGGCTTTCAAGCCAAGGGCACCTACCACAAGCCATTTTCGCGGCCAGTGATGAGCACCACTGATATTGCTCAACCAGATTACTCAAAGACAGTAGGGGTTGTCATCATCAGTATACTAACCCAACTTTAGAGGTTGGAGTCGATCCCACAGGGAATCATAGTTCAAGGTTGAAGTGACTCGTTAGAGCAAGTATTTGTAATATCTAAGGTTTACAATAATCAAAATACAGTTTGGCCAACAAATTCTAATTGACGAATCTATCAGCTACTAACGAAAGATGTTGAGGATGTGCAAATATGGGAATTAATCTATCAGATAGGTCTAGACACTTGACTACATGAGTTGATATATAGTGAATATGCTAGATTTTTTGTAACCTAAATCACCTATGTTATATGGGTGTTTCACATGAAGCAGTTGCGATGTCACATGCAGACTGCTGAGGTCATCTTGGCCTATGAAGTTGAGAAAAACTCCTACTACCTTTACCATTAAATCCATGAATGCGGTGAAACCTAATAAGGTTTCTTGACATTTTATCCATTCCACACTCTCAATGTTCCAGCTAAGCAAAAATCAGAGATCTAAAACAAAACCCTAAGTTTGCAACCTTAAAATTTATGCAACAAACTTAGGAACAAATATAAAGTCACCCAAATCAACTACAGATGAGTCAAGATATCACAAACATAACAAATCAATTAAAGACCCATATAAAAACATACCCTAACATGGGGTTTTAAGCCACACATGTTAGAAATTAAAGATTGAATACCATACATAGTAGCAGAAGTCATGGGTAACATAATTGAATATAAATCAATTGATTATCACTAGCTAATCTTCTCCAATTTGATACCTAAAAGCTTCAAAATCCTAGCTTCCTTTCTACTCCAAGAGAAAATTTCTATGTACTACTACTAAGTGTTCTTATATGAAATGAACATATGATGTATAACTTCCTTTCTAAAATTGCTTATATACTTAGTGCAAATGTAAGAAAGCTTGTGCTGCAAAATTTCATTCAGTGGTCAAGGTCGACCATCGCCGAGCACTCTAGCGATGTGCTGAATATAGAGTTGACTACTTTCCTGTGCATCTTTATGATGCTTCTTCTACTGTAACATTAGGTAATGACTAATTTTTGCACCTTTCCAATTCGGCAAAATATTCTTCATATCACCTTTTTATTAGCGTTTTGGGGCTTTAGGTGCTACAAATTTAGGTGATCACTTGTGCACTTCGACGTATCATCGAGTGTGATTTGAAGCATAGATCCTGACTAGACTCATGACTTAACTTGGAACCTTGGTTGATGTATAGGTAGAAAATCTCCTTATGTGTTCGGGGATTGTCGAGTATGTTGGCACACCATTTTTCATCGCTTTTCAACACTTTTTCTCACTTTTTATGATTCCACCAAGTCTTTCCTTTTTGTGCACCTTTAACTCCAGTTACTGTCATAGCACATGCATATTTGTTAGCAATTGAAATTATTAGCACACTAAGGGAAATGTTTCATTGCAATTTATCCCTGAAATGAGTCCTAATTATGGACTTATCAATATACCCAACTTAAGCCTTTACTAGCCCTCAAGCAAAGTAACAAATCCATCCAAATCAAAGCTTTCAAATAGGGCCACAAGGAGCATTAGATATATTTTCACATTTTTCATCCTTTCTCGAACTTCAACAAACCACTTATGTAATCTTGAAGCTTGGAAAGATGACTAAAGAGTAATCAAAAAGTGGATATGCTTACAATTGCTCGTGGAGCTGCTAATCACTGCCCAAAAATATCGCTAATTTCTCTCATGCCAAAGAAGATCCTGAAAACTCAAGATTATATCATTGCTTTATAGAGGATTTCTTCAATTCTCACTCACTCAAATGAGAAATAGCATGTAAGCTTCAACCTATAGGCTTTCCCTTATTCTTAATTGGAGTTCACTTGACTTTCTTCCGAATTAGGATCCCAAAGGGCTTTTCTAGGACTGTAATGTAGGATAAAGGTTGAGTAGGAGAGCATATGGTCAATAGTGTCTCAACCCTCCTTAAACTCTACATGTTCTTTTCAAGCACCAATATTCTTTTGGTTCCCTTTTCATTCATCTCATACTAGACATCTCTTTTGCATGTGGATTCATCATCCCAAGTGTCTTCCTTTTGTCTTTTCGTTTAGTAAAAAGACTTTCTTTCTCTTGTTTTTCAAATTATCACATTATTTCTTTCTCACTTTTTCTTTTAACTTTTCTCCTAGGACTTCTCGATATCTTTCATTCATTCTTAACATCTTTTTCCAACCCTTTTATGGGAGACAATTCCTTCTTCCTACTAACCACCCCCAACCTAGCTTTTGGCCACTGCTTTACTTCGAGTTCAAGGAGAAATTGGCAAGGAATATAAGGACTTGTCTTTTACAAACATGAGTCAAGGTTAAAAGATTCCCAAAGAAGGTATCAGGGCACAAAAAGGGTTCACTAAGGATTCACTTCACTGCCAATGGATGTCACTATGGTCAAATTGGACTAATGGAACCAAAGAAGGCCTAAGGTCCTATCCTATTTCAGAATTAACCAAGTCACTCCTCAAGACAAACCGGACAAGTTCTAGATGATGCAATGCAACCATTTCAACAAGATAATTAATCCCACATTGGCAAAATGTCTTTGTATTCATACAGTTGCTACTAGGATACAGGAAGAAAATATCCATCTTCAAAGGATCTACAAGAAATCAATAATTCCTCAAAAATTTCAACTCGACTGGCATATAATCATAAGCTACTCAAGCCGATTTCACAACAAGCACCAAAAATTGAAGGGAAAAGAGTACACATGTAACTCTATATGCAATGAATGGCAAAACACAATATGATTGTGAGATCGGACACATCAATTCCAAAGAGAAAGAAGAACAGAAAATAAGAGAAAAAAATTGACGTGTGAGAGGGACAAGTGCGAGTGAGGTAGATGAAGAGTAAGAATAAATACTCATTTGAGAAAATGAGGGAAAGACTCTTCATCTTCCGTGTGACTACTCACTACTATAAAGAACATTCTGTTATCATGATTCAGACCTAGAGTCTCAGAGTAACATGGAGAATAGGAACCTTAGAGTCTCCAAACAAGCCTCTCAAAGTATCCATATTAACATCATCGGTTCGGAAGCATATATGAATAGTAAAGACACAGTCCTAAAGGGCGAGAAAATAGGACTCACGCTATAGGGATGTTGTAGGGAAAGGGATTAATATGAATTTACCTAACACGTTGCACATGAATACTAAGAGGCAGGTATGTATAACTCACTTACTGAGCGAAATTTGGGACATAAGATCTTTCACTTGATAATATATAAACATAACATAGTACCCATAGTCAATCCATATAACAATATCTCATGGATAGTCTTATCCATAATCATAATCTCCAAATATAACACTTAGCATATAACATAAAAAAGTCTACAGATGTTCGACAATATATCTAGTCATAAGATATGATAAAGGCCAAGACATGTACCAGGCTCACCTTTAAAATGAAGTTAACTTAAGCAAAACATCATAAGGTAGAAGAATGGGGATTTGTCCTTAGAAACCCCACTTCCAAATCGCATCGCACCTTTCCTTGTTGGAGCCTTTGATCAGAACTGGCCGATAAAACAAGACTTTCAACTTGTAAGGATAGAAAATAGGTAATGCCGGTAAAATAAACCCATATTTTGGTAACCCACCCATATTTTAATAGCTTGAATAGTGACTTTTTTAAATGGGTAAAATATGGGTTTTAATTCTATATTCAATCCATATAAATAGAGGTATTCATAAATAAAATATGGGTAAACTATGATTTAATCAAATGGGTTAAGCTTCTAACTTCTTCTCATTCAAAATTCATTATGTTTTTCTGAATTTTTTATAGTTTGTTGACTTAAATATTTTGAAAATATAAATTTGAATAAACTTATTTTCTTCAAATTTAAGAAAGATATTTTACCGCTTAAAAGTAGAAAAATATATGTCAAAACTCTCCTCCAATTGCAAATTACCATTCT
>JAOTQR010044265.1:0-15092 GCA_025774065.1 Solanum ossicruentum
TATATATTCTTTCACATGTCAACTATATGTATATTCTTGGGAATGTAGGACTTAGATATGCAAGAAAATGTAATTGTTAAAATTGTAAGTGATAAAAAATCGCATGTACAGACTTAGTTTTTGCATTTGAGATCTCTTATTATCCATGATAATATTTAATCTCTTAATCATATTCTTTTATTTTTTTTCTTTGGATAGTTGTTATTGGTAAATTTGATATTACTCTAGAGAATTGCTTTAGAGGCATGCTACTTTGCAGGAGCAAAGCCAATTAGTACATTACCAAATTATGTCGTTTAATAACATCTTGAGGTCAACAGTAGATCAGTTCAAATGGCTATCTTACTGAAGGAGGATTAAGAATGATTTTCTTAAATTTTTGAAATATGAGTAGATATAAGCAGATCTACCTATTGAATTAATTATGAGCAAGATATTGACCAATGAGTTTAGTAGTGTAATCACCTGGATGAACACTGTGAATTATTGTCCGCTCTTGGACTTAGCACATCAGGAATTTGTCCCTTTGTGTAGTGATCTGGTTGATCATTTTTGACTTTTTATTTGAAAATTATCATTTCACTATTTCGTAAGTTGCTTTGGGCCTACTTTGAACTATTTGAATGGTTAGAACTGAAATCCTGAGTTAAAAAAATTGAAAATACGAATTTTGATATTTTTTGGGGCTTAAGTTATTAAAAAGTGAGTTTTTATATCTTTTTGAGTTTTGGAGTTCGGATCAAGGATATGTCAATTCCATTAGCTCCAAAATGTCGAAACTGAACTAGAAGAAGTTGCAGAACTGAATTCAAAGTTAAAATGAGATTTTTAGGCCCAAAGTTATGATTTTAGTCATTTTCGGAATCAAAATTTGACTTTAGTTTACATTCAGAAGCTCATATCAGAACTCCACCGGTTCCAATAGTTTCAGATGGTGAAACTAATCTAAAAATGGTCTCGTCATAATTTTTTAAGTTTTCAAGGGTAGTTTTGATATTTTAAGCTTTAAACTAGTTTTATTGACTTGTATTGTTAAATGTGTCATGGAGACCTCAGAATTGAATTCTGGTGATTCCGTTGAGTCCAGATTGCTTTTTATGGTATGGATGCATCTAAATTGTGACTTCGTAATCCACAAGCCCGTTTTGAATTTTGGCAATGGCTGGTGTGGGGTAATCTGGTGAACCCATTTTATTCTCCGACATCAAGGACAAATCTCTGCCTTTATGGAGGTATGGGGCTCTTTCTTCTCTGTGATCGCGGACAATTGCCCACCTTCGCGGAGTACATTTTTTCTGAATCAATTTAAAAGAGGTAAAACCCTTATTTTCACTCCATTTTCAATATTTCAAGCTTTGAGAGGCAATTTTTGAAGAGAGTTTTTAGAGAAATCTTTTGGGTAAATAATTCTAACATTGTTTTGGTTAATTTTCATGATTTTTTTTCTTGATTTTGACTTGAATTTCATGATTTTGAATGTCCAAAATTGGAAATTTTTGGTCTATGAACTTGAAACTTTAAATGATAATTTCTCAATTGATTTGAACTTGATTTTTAGTGAGTTTTTCGTCCACAAACTCTTTTTTTGTGTAGAATTTGGTTTTGAAATCAACTTTTAGATTTGGGACTTTTAAATTTTAGTCCTAATTTTGACCATTTTGCCTTTAAGCCTAAACTATGCCACTATGGGTATCAAAATACTTCTCTTGATGATTAATAACTATTGTTGATAGTGGTTAATCCAATTGGAGGCTCGATGTAAGGATTTGAGTCGATTGGAAGCTTCACCGAGTGCGATTCCGGCGTCGAGGTAGGTTTGACTAACCTTTTGGGACTTGATTTGAGTTATTGATCTTTTCATATAATAATTATGAAATTTAGATGGATAATTGTCCTATTGAGTTGTTGTGTTGAAATGATGATGGAAAATCGATTATGGTTTAGCCGAATTATTGTATAATCTTGATCCTTTTATACAATCGATTCTGCTATTGAGTGCAGTTCATATTACACACTAACCGGATTGATATGACATGGGAATTCTCATTCTCACTTCTTTCTCTTATGCTTACTCTCTGTTTTCCCTTGCACATTGAGGGTAATGTTTATTCTTTTTAGAAGGGGGTGAGCTTGAGAAGTTCCCTATTTTTGGATGATTAATACTTTATATTTTGTTATGAATGGGATGAGACAATGGTATTTTAATTTGATGTTTGATTTGTTGATGGATATTAAGACAAGTTTTAACTTTTTGGGTTGTAAATAAATTTTAATTTGGGTTGTAATAGAATAATATTTATTTTACTATTTTTACTTTTCTTTCTTTTTTTAAAGTTAAATGGATGAATGATTGCAAATGATGTTCTTGAATTTTGGCAAATCCCATGCATATATGACAAGTCGTTCGACTGGTAATATTGTGTCTCAGTCATTAGCAATCCGAGTATCAATGTTTCATACCCTTGATTCGGATGGTGCCATGGACGAGGAGCATGTACTCACTAATTAGTCTTTTCTTGATAAATCAGTCCATGAATGGATTTGAGGAATCTTGAGTTGACTATGTAGGAATTGAGCTTGGATATATGATGATTGAAAAATTATAAGTTTTTTGCCGTTGTTTGAATGCAAAGTCATTTTGCCAATGGGGGATTACGAATTTTGTTGAAATGCATGTTTTGCAACATCTAGAACTTATCGGTTTGTTTTAAGGAGTAACTTGGTTAATTTCGGATTAGGAGAGGACTTTATGTCTTCTTTGGTTCCACTAAGTCCATTTGACCATAGTGACATCCCTTGATAATGAAATGAATCCTTAATGAAGCCCTTTTGAGCCTTGATCCTTTCTTTGGAAACCTTATAACCTTGACTCATGTTTGTGAAAGATAATTCCTTCTTGTTTTCTACCAATCTCTCCTTGAGCTTGAAATATTGTGTAGTGGCCAAAGGCTAAGTTGGGGGTGTTAGTAGAAAGAAGGGGGTAGCTCCTACGAAAGAGACAGAAAAAGAGGGATAAAGATGAAAGAAAGAAATGATGAGTCCTAGAAATGAATGAAAGAAAAAGTGAAAAACAATGCTTGAAAAGTGAGGACCCTCCAAAAATTGTGAGAAAGAGTGCAAAGAGGGGAGACACTTGGGATGATAAATCGAAAGCAAAAGAGATTTCAAAAAAGCAATGAATGAAAAGGGGACCAAAAGAACGTTTGAGCCTGAAAAGAATATGTAGAGTTTATGGAGGAATGAGCCACTATTGACTGTATGCAATCCTACCTAACCTTGACCCTAGGTTGCAGCCCTAGCAAAGTCCTTTGGAATCCTAGTCCATAAGAAAGTCAAGTGAACGAGAATAAGGGCAAGCTTATGCGTTGAAGCTTACATGCAATTTCTCATTTGGGAGAGTGATAGTTGAAGAGATCCTTTGAAAGTCATAACCTTTGGTGTTCAGGATCTTTTGGTGTGAGGGAAAATGGTGATGCTTTTAAGTAGTGACTAGCAGTTACATGACTAATCTTGAGCATAGCCATCTTTTGATTACCCCTTAGTCATCACTCCACGTTTCATAAAATAGGAAGGTTGTGCTCCATGGGTTAAAGGACCCAATGTATAAAACCTATATACCCAAATTTGGGGATTCCTTAATGTAGACTTGAAGCTTGAATGGAGTTCTTGAGATCCAGAATTAAGCTTCAGACACTAGAAATTGGATGAAATATTTGGTTAAGTCTTGGAGACGCTTTTAAGAGGGTTTTGAATAATATGGAGTTGAAAAATGGCTAAGTATGGGATATTTCATATGTAAATAGGCATGGGGTCATGACCCCAATGCCTTAGGCCGAAACAGAAAGTTAAGGAAGTGCTAACAGTACTCCGTGATAGGTTCGCATCGAGGAGCTATCGCGAACCCCTATTGGTTTGCAAAAATTGACAAAAATCATTTTTCACTACGGGTCTTCTAAAATCTGGGTTATACCCATGTCCCACTCTATTTTTCCTCCTATCAAGAATATGAAGTTGAATTTTCAATATTACTCACGGATTTTGAGATATACGGAATTACGATTATGGACATTTTCAAAGCACATTTTTTGGGGCGTTTCTATATCTCCCCCTTTGGAACATTCGTCCCTGAATGTTAGAGCAACATGTATAAGAGAAGTAATCATGAAAATTTTAGCACGACATGAATATAATAAACAAATTGAAACATCATTTTCAAAAAGTCTCAACATGAATGTCAAAAATCATTATAAGCTTCTTACCATGAACATGAATGCATGCAAAATGACATGAGAGATGAAACTTAAGATTTGAAGTCATATAGGGGACTTAAACTAGTACTTTTATCTTGATTAGATGGAAGAGATATGGATATCTCTTTTTCATGTCCGCCTCGGCTTGCCATGTGACACTTTCGACTTGTTGATTCCTCCAAAGGACCTTGACGGAAGTTACATCCTTGTTCCTCAATCTCTTCACTTGTCTATCTAAAATCTCCACCAGGACCTCCTCATAAGTCAAATTATATCCTACAACACCCACAACATCCAAGGGCACTATGACACTTGGGTCACCCACACACTTTCTCAGCATGGACACATGGAAGACCGGATGAACCATGTCCATCTTCATAGGCAACTCTAAATCATATGCAACCTTACACACTCTCTCCAAAACTTTAAAAGGGCCCACAAACCTTTGGCTTAATTTTCCCTTCTTGCCAAACTGGACCACACCTTTTATGGGTGAAACTTTCAAATAAACCCAATCAACAACCTTAAACTCAAGATCTCTTATCCTCACATTGGAATAGGACTTTTATCTACTTTGGCTGTTTTCAATATCTCCCTAATCAACCTCACCTTCTCCAAGGTTTCCACGACCAAATCCGGACTTAACAAAGCCATTTCCCCTACTTCAAACCAACCAACTAGGGATCTATAATGCCTACTAGAAAGAGCTTCAAAGGCAATGCTTGAGTGGTAGCTATTGATGTAAGCAAACTCAATGAGTGGAAGATGTTCACCCCAACTATCCTTAAACTTCAAAACATAAGCTCTAATCATATCATCAGGAGTTTAGATAGTCCTCTCGGCTTGACCATCCGTTTGAGGGTGAAAGGTTGTACTAAGCTTAACCTTAGCACCAAGACCTCTTTGTAAGGACCTCCAAAACTGGGAAGTAAAGGGAAACCCATGTAATCTAACCAACTCATGAATGTACAACTTGGCACAATCTTCGGCACCATAAGTAGTATTAACTGGTAAGAAGTGAGCGAACTTTGTCATTCTATCCACAATAACCCAAATAGAGTCAAAATGTCTCCTAGTCTTAGGCAACCCAACCACAAAATCCATTTTGATCTCCTCCCACTTCCAAGTAGGAATTTCTATACCTTAAGCTAGGTCACCTGACCTTTGATGTTTGGCTTTCACTTGTTGTCAATTGTGACATCCGGATATGAACTTGGCAATGTTTCTCTTCATAACACCCCACCAATACACTTCCCTCAAGTTTCTATACATCTTTGTAGAACTGGGGGGTGAATGGAATAGGATAAATTATGGGCCTCCTTCAAGATCAATTCTTTCAAATCATCTACCTTTGGCACACGCATTCTACCTTGGTACTTAAGGGTACCATCTACCCCTTGGGAGAAAACCTCCACTTTACCATCTCTCACCAAGGCCTTCAACTCTAACAGGGGGGGTCAAGATCTTGTTTTGCCTTTACCTCCTTAATCAAAGAAGATTTAGAACCATCAACAACCACTACACCACATTATACACTTCATCTAAACTAACTCTCGATCTATCCAACCGATGAACCTCTCTAGCCATCTCTTTACCACCATCATCAATATGAGCTACACTACCCATAGACACCCTACTTAGAGCATTGTCCATAACATTAGCTTCACTGCGATAATAATGCACACTCATATCATAATCTTTAAGGAGTTATAACCACCTTCTTAATCTCAACTTAAGATCTTTTTGGACGAACACATATTGGAGACTCTTGTAGTCGGTAAACACATCAACATGAACCCCATACAAGTAGTGACGATAAATTTTCAAAGCAAATATCACGGCCGCCAATTCAAGATCATGGGTTAGATCATTCTTCTCATGCACTTTAAGTTGTCTAGACGCATACGCTATCACCTTACCACTTTGCATCAAAACATACCACAAACCAATTCTTGAGGCATCACAATATATGATGAATCCTTCTAGTAGAGCCAAGATAGGAGCAGAGACAAGCTAATCTTTCAAAGTTTGGAAACTCTTCTCACACTCATTGGTCCACACAAATTTTGCCTTCTTTTGTGTCAATTTAGTCATAGGAGAAGCAATAAAAGAGAAACCATTTATAAACCTCCAGTAATAACTCTTCAAGCCCAAGAAACTTCTAATATTTGATGGAGTCAAAGGTCTAGGCCAATTTCTAATCACCTTCATCTTCTTAGTATCTACCTTAATGACATCACCTGACACCACATGTCCTAAAAAGCCTCCCCTTTCAACCAAAACTCACATTTCTCATATTCTAAATACAACCTCTTCTCCCTCAAGATTGTTAACACCACCCTCAAGTGATACATATGCTCCTCCTTACTATGGGAATAAATCAAGATATCATTAATAAAAACCACCACAAATAAGTCAAGGTAGGTTTAAAGGCCCTATTCATGAGAATCATAAATTAGCCGGTGCATTAGTCAACCCAAAGGACATAACTACAAACTCAAAGTGCCCATACCTAGTCCAGAAAGTCGTCTTGGGAATGTCACGCTCCCTCACTTTCACTTGGTGATATCTAGACCGAAGATCAATCTTAGAAAAGTGACTAACCCTTTGAAGTTGATAAAAATGTCATCAATCCTTGGTAAAGGGTGCTTGTTCTTTATGGTAACTCTATTAAGTTGCTGGTAATCAATGCACATTCTAAGAGAACCATCATTTTTTCTTACAAATAACACCGGTGCACCCCAAGGTGACTTGCAAGGCCTTATAAAACCCTTTTTCAACTAATCCCTTAATTGCTCCTTTAACTCCTTCAACTTCATTGGGGCCATACGATAAGGGGGAATAGAAATAGGTTGAGTATCAAGAAGGAGGTCTATACCAAAATCTATTTCCCTTTCAGGAGGAACACCGAGAAGCTTATCAAGAAAGACATCAAGAAACTCATTAACCACCGGAACCAACTCAATAGGAGGGACTTTGGACTCAACATCTCTTACCCTCATAAGATGAGAAGGACAACCTTTAGAAATCAACTTTTGGGCTTTAAGACAAGGAATAGATCTACCCTTGACCACCACATCACAACTTTCCCACTCAAGGACGGCCTCATTAGGGAATTGAAATTTGACCCTACGGGTTTTACGATCAATAGAAGCATAATAAGCATGCAACCAATCCATCCCAAGAATGACATCAAAATCTACCATCTAATTCAACAAAATCACAAGGCAAGATTTTATGCAAATGGGCCCCTTCCTATCTTATGATTACAGGCATTGTTGGACATCTTGTAGACTCTTGTTAGATCTATATGTTATGTATTATATTTTGAGCCTATGATTATGGTTATCTATTAGATATTGATTGATTATGAGAATTATGATAAGTATGTATGTTATGAGGTGGAGTAACCTAAGTCCTGAATTTCCCCCATAGAGTAAGTCATACTTATCCGCCTCTTAGTCTTTACATGCTATGTGTTACATGAATCCATGTTAATCCCTATCCCTATGATGTACATATAGCATGAGTCCTACTTTTTGTCTCTTAAAACTATGTGTTTACTATTTCATATGTGCTTCCAAACTGATAATATGTGAATAGATGTTATGAGGCTTCTTTGAAGACTCTTGGGTTCCCATTCGCCATGTCACTCCTAGAACCTAATTCTGGGCTGTGATAGAGATGGTATTGAGCACTAGGTTTATAAATAGTCCTCGGAGTCCAATATACCGTGCCAAGTAGGGTCTTGTTCATGGTTGTAATATGAGTAGGAGGCTACAAGGCGTTTTAGGAAATGTTTTACTTTTTCAGGATCTTATCGTGCCATGGAACGTGTCTCAAGGTTTCCTATCTCCATCTATCCCTATCAGATAGGAAGAGTTACCTTGGGCTTGTAATGCAATCCCAACAAGGAAGATGCTACAGTTGATCTTATAGATGAGGCCATAAGGGAGTTGGTGAAGGATGTACATTATTTGCAAAGGAAGTCCAAGTTTGTATGGTCAGATAAATGTGAGAGGAGTTTTCAGACATTGAAAGATCGTCTTAAGTTGGCTCCTATTTTGACTTTACCTAATGACTTAGATAGGTTGGTGGTGTACTATGATGCTTCTCAGATTGGGTTGGGTGTGTACTTATGCAACATGGTAAGGTGATAGCTTATGCTTCAAGGAAATTGAAGGTGCATGAGCATAATTAATCGACTCATGACCTTGAGTTAGTGGCAATGGTATTTGCTTTGAAAATTTGGAGACACTATTTAGATGGGGTGCATGTTAATGTCTTCATCGACCACAAGAGCTTGCAATATGTGTTCACCCGAAGGGATCTTAACTTGAGGCAAAAGAGGTGGTTGGAACTCCTTATGGGCTATGACATGTGTGTAAAATATCATCCTGGCTGTATAAATGTTGTAGTCGATGCTCTTAGTAGGTTATTTATGAGAAGTGTGGCTCATGATGAGGAAAAGAAGAAGGAGTTGGCAAAAGATGTTCATCATTTGGCTAGGTTGGGTGTTAGGTTGGCTGACTCTAATGATAGTGGTATTCATATTCAAAATGGGGCAAATATTCGATGGTTAATGATGTAAAGGCTAAGAAATATCTAGATTCATCATTGGTTGAGTTGAAGAAGTTGGTTGCTGAAAAGAAGATAGAGGTCTTCTCCCAAGGGGGAGATGGCGTGCTTCGGTATCAAGATCGATTATGTGTTCGGGATGTGCATGATCTTAGGAGGGTGATCATAAGTGAACCTCATAACTCTCATCATTCTATTAATCCAGGATCTACTAAGATGTATCGGGATTTGAGAGAGTTGTATTGGTGGCATGGTATGAAGAAGGATATAGCCAAGTTTGTATCTGAATTCCCTAATTGCCAGCAAGTGAAGGTAGAGCACCAAAGGCCCGGTAGGTTGACTCAAGATAATGAGATTTCTACTTGGAAGTGGGAAGATGTGAACATAGATTTTGTGGTTGGTTAGCCTCGGACCTAAAATTAATTCGACTCTATTTGATTACCGTTGACCAGATGACTAAGTCAGCTCATTTCCTACTAGTCAAGACTACTTTTGGTGTCGAAGATTATGCAAGGTTGTAAATATAAAAGTTGGTAAGGTTGCATGGGCTGCCTAGGTCTATCATATCAAATCAAGGTACCCAATTTACTTCTCACTTTTGGAGGTCATTTCAAAGAAGATTTGGTACTTAGGTGAAGTTGAGCACCACCTTTCATCCTAAAACCAATGGAAAAGCCAAGAGGATAACTCAAACCTTGGAGGACGTGTTGAGGGCATGTGTGTTAGAGTTCAAAGGTAATTTGGATGATCATCTACCACTTATTTAGTTTGCTTACAACAATAGCTTTCATTCTAGCATTAGTATAACATAGTTAGAGCTTTATATAGTAGGAGTGTAGATCTTCGATGGGTGGTTTGAGTTAGATGCGATGACTTCTATAGGCCCGGATTTAGTGTTGGAGACTATGGAAAGAGTGAAATTGATTAAGGAAAGGTTGAAGATGGTTCAAAGTTATCAAAAGTTTTATTTTGATGTTAGAAAGAGAGATCTTGAGTTTCGTATTAGAGATTGGGTGTATATGAAGGTTCACCTATGAGGGTGTGATGCATTTTGGGAAGAAGGGCAAGTTAAGTCCTCGGCATGTAGGTCCTTATGAGTTTGTTAAAGCAGATTGGAAATGTAGCTTAGAGGTTAGATTTGCCTCCAGAATTGTACTTTAGTCACTCAGTTTTCCATGTATCTATATTGAGGTAGTTGGTTGGCGATACTAGTGCTATTGTGCTTTTAGAAGGTGTTAGGTTGAGGAGAACTTGTCTTATGAGAAAGTTTCGGTTGGGATTTTGGATAAGATAACTGAAGAAGCTTTGCAATAAGGATATGACTTCGGTTAAGGTACTTCGGAGAAATCAACATACGGAAAGTGCTACGTGGGAATTGGAATCAAGTATGATGCGACAATACCTCTATCCTTTCCAACCTACTCAAACCTATAGTATTAGGTTCTTCCTATTCTCAATGGTCCTAATTCTTTCACTCCCCCGAGTCTCACGACATAACATGCATACATGTGCACGAAAATGATTTTTTATGATGTTTTAAATGATTTGAATACCTTTTGATATGAGTTTTAATGACTTGATGATTTTCAAATGATGAATTATGGATTGTACCTTATGTTGGAAGATTTATGTTCTAAGAGAAGCCTTTCAAGCCTTGTTCTAGCATATTCAAGGATGAATGTTCCCAAGGGGGAGATGATGTAAGGACCCGGATGTAGTACGACCTCAATGGAGCTTGAAAATTTTGATTTCAAAAAGTTTTGGACCAAGGTGACTCTCAATGAGATCTTTCACGGTTTGTGTGAGGTCACACGACATGTGTGCGCCTCCGTGAAGTGGCCCTTGCCTCATGTGGAATGTTTTACCTTAAATGTGGAGCTTTACACTAAGGCACTCCACACTTGGACACCTCACTGTCTGTGTAACACCTCATGGACCGTGTGGTGGGCCGTGTAGTGGCCTTGACTTGAAATCCCACAAGTTTTGGAGCCAAGTGGTACGGTCGTGTGGAGGGGTATGATCCATATACCCCTCCATATGGGCTCCGGAGTGAGATATTTTTTATGTATTGGATCACCGTCTTGAAACATTGTCGTGAAGAATTTTCTAAGTGAAGTGGGATGGAAGAGTACACGGGTCGTTTGGCTTAGTATGGCCCGTGAAGCCGTTCGTATGGGTATTGGCATAGAATTTTTCTAAGTATGGGATCTTCAAGATCAAGCTAAGTGCACTTTCAATCCTTCAATTCAAGCTTATTTATGTTGTTTAGGGACATCATGGACCTCCTACATCAAGCCAAGTTCAAAGGAATTCCATTGGCTAAGTTTTTCATAAGAACTAATACAAGGATAAACTTTAAAGGATCATATCTCTTATCTAAAAAAGAATTGGGTGGCCCATGACCTATCAAATTGAAGCTCTTTGAATTAGATTTCCAATGCATCCAGTTTCACCTCATTTCGAGTTCGGACCAAGAAGTTATGCCCATCTTCGTAAAGCCTGTCTGTGTAGTATTTTCTGAAAATTGGTCAAATGTGGTATTATGGGAGGGTTTCACGGTCTATGAAACCTTGGGCGGACCATGAGACCTCTTCATGGGACCCCTGGAAAGAAATGTTATTTTGCTTCATTAATGGTTTGTTTTGTAATTGTGGCTTCTCCTAAGAGTCTTTTATGACTTATTATGCTATCTTAAGACCTTCAAATGACCTAAACTCTATTCCTCTCATTCAAATTTATTTGTCGCATTCAAAATTGTCTCAACTCTCTCTTAAGAACTCTCTCAAAGGACTCTTGTGAATATAAGCTTGGGAATCAAGGAAATACTCATTCTTCTTCAAAATTTTTCTTCAATCTTCTTCAATAACTAAGGTATATGGGTTTGATTGTTGTCCCCTTTCAACCAAGAAGACCTAAAGTCTTTTCAAGTGATTTTCATGAATTTTAGCTTACTTTAAATATGAGTTTTCAATATTATAATTTATTAAATTCAATTGATATATGAGCTATACTTTATTGATGATCCTAAGTTGATTTAAGCCCTAGTATAATGGTTCATATTGAAGTTATGAAAGTGCATGTCCCCTTCAAAGCTTGATTTGTGCATGGGTGAACTATATTATGATTTAAATGAGAATTGTACTTATATTTTTATTTGAATTTTGTAATGTATTGTTGATTTAAGTTGAAATCTATATTACTCATGCTATTCTCATCATTCATGGCATATTCATTCATGTATATTGAATTTTACAAAAATTATGCAATGGGTAAGCCCAGTTATATCTAGGTATATATGATTTTGATAACATTATGGTTATGACAAGAATGTGATCACATATTGTCTAAGATTATGGCTCTTTGAGCGATTATGAGTGTCTACACCACTATGTTTAGAGAGCATTAATTGAGGCTTAAGGCCGGGTGGGCTATCCCTAAGGGTCCACACTCATTTCTCAAGAAGGTTCTCTAAATGAGCTATTCCTATGCATGAAAATATTACATAAAGAATGTTTTGGCTTTTTAGCTTACTATGCATGACTATGAAGAATGTGATTTGGTCTTTAAGTCTATGAATGCATGTAGACAATTTGAAAGTTTTATGCCTCTTTTACAAACACACACATATGTGTGTGTGTGTATATATATATGTATGTATTCTAGTGGAATGATGACCTAGAACTGACAGGATTAGAGGTAGGGTGGGCTATCTTCAAGGGTCCATACTCCTTTCTCTTGAACTATGTGCCTAGCATAGGTATGTTTATGCCAGGCATGTTTATGCCCTAAGGGGGAAAGAGTGATTAAGGATCTACCTTTGGCAAGTATGTCACCTCTTATTCATTGTGGAGGGGACAATGAGGTTCCAAGTTATAGCTCACTTGGTCTCGTGTCGGTTATGGTCCCATTCTCAATATATATGAAGTATTTTTGGATTCATGCATCATGTACCTTATGGCATATTGATATATTATTCCCTTGTTATATGATTCTTTCTATATATGTGCCCTTGTCATCTAACATGGAAATGCAAGTTTAGTAAGTTCTTATACATTACATGCCAGCATACTTTGTACATTCAAACGTACTAACGCATACTTTTTGCCTCCATGATATAACCATGTAGGGACCAAAGATTTACCTTCATCCACTGTACGATGGCTAGATTGGATCTTGAAATATTTGATGTGGTGAATCCTATCTTTCAAGGAAAAACCATCATTCCTCTATCTATGATGTTTTGTTTATATTATTTACTTTGAGGGAAAGCCCAAGACATGTCTTGGCCCCAATCCTTTCTTATGATTACAGGCATTGTTGGACATCTTGTAGACTCTTGTTGGATCTATATATTATGTGTTGTATTTGGAGCCTTTGATTATGGTTATCTATTGGATATGGCTATTATGGATTGATTATGAGAATTATGATAAGTATGTATGCTATGAAGTGGAGGATCCTAAGTCCCGGATTGCCCCCAGAGAGTGAGTCATACTTACCCACCCTTTAATCTTTTTGTGCTATTTGTTATTGAATCTATGTTACTCCCTATTGCTATGATGTCCCCATAGCACGAGTCCTATTTTATCGTCCATTAGAACTATGTGTTTACTATTTTGTATGCACTTTCGAACCGATGATGTGTGAATGGATGTTATATGGCTTGTTTGGGGACTCTCAGATTTCCATTCGCCATGTCACTCGTAGACCCTAGGTCTGGGTCATGACAGTAGAATGGAGAGTCATTGCCTAATGTTGCAGAAGAGGAAGCCTTGTGAAGATACAGACGAAAGTGGTCAAGTGTACATTCGGCGTATCGCCAGAGTGCTCAACGATGGTCGGCCTTGATCATCGAATGGTATTTTGTAGCACAAACTTTCACAAATTTGCATGGAGTATATAAGTAATTTTAGAAAGGATATTGTATATATGAGATCATAGCATATCAGAACAAATCTTTTTCTAAGTTTTAGAGAGTAGTATATAGAACTTTCCTCTTAGAGTACAAAGGGGAGTTAGGGTTTGAAAGCTTTTGGGAAGCAAATTGGTGTAGATTGGTTGGCGATAATCAACTAATTTCTATTCAATCTCGTTACCCACTACTACTTCTGCTATGTTTCGTATCAAATCTTTAATTTCTAACATGTGTGGCTAAAACCCCCATGTGGGGGTTGTGCTATTAATTTGAGTTTTTTATTTATCGATTGAGTCTTTGATATTTTGACTTATTTCCAGTTGATTCGAGCGAATTTATATCCATTCCTATGTTTAATCTATAATGTCAAGGTAGCAAACTTGGGATTTACCCTAGATCTCTGATTGTTTCTTTAACTGAAATGATTAGAATTTGGAATGAATATAATGGCTGAAAACCACTTGGGGTTTTAGTTGAAGTCTACAGCCATAGATTCAATGGCCAAGGTATTAGGGGTTTTGCTGAGACTTCTTAGGCCAAGCGTGTATTCAGCGGTCCGCGTATGATTTCGTAGTTGATTCATGCGAAAAGCTCATGTATCATAGCTAAACATGGGTTACAAGAAACCTAACTTCACTTATTATCAACTCATTTCTTCAAATATTTAGACCCATCCTATAGATCGATTCCCATATTTGCACATCCCCAACATCTTCCCTTATTTTCTAATTAGATTATTAATTAAAATCTGTGTAGTCCAATACTTTTGAATATTGCAACCCCCAAGATCCCACAATTACTTAGTCCAATAAGTCACTTATACCTTGAACAAAAATTCCCTGTGGGATCAATCCAACCTCTCAACTGGGTTATTATGCTAATGATGATAGCCCCTGCTTACTTTGAGTAGTCGGATTGAGCGATATCAATAAGCGGAAGAAGACAAACTATAGCTATCCCTAGGACTGGTATCACATGTACAAGCCTCTATATATAAAATACTCAAATGAAACACAAGGCATAATGTCTAGTCCTCAAATAGAACCAAAGAATAAATGTGGAATCCTCAAGGCCTGCCGAAGACATAAGCACCTACCTCTCAAGAAATTCGGAAGCTCGATCCAACAAGAAGGAAGTCTAACAAGATGGACTAAGCTCATAACCTACAAAAATGTAGCAAGAGGTAAGCACCAGAAAATTCGTACTCAACAACTAGAACTAACCTAAGGTGAAGCAATGAAGAACACAAGTAACTCCTTAAATCCCAACCACAATCCGCCGAACTATACCTTTGCCTGGAAACCCAGGCAGCGCCAGAATCTGTGGGCTAACACCCACGGAAATTAGCT
>JAOTQR010044286.1:0-15091 GCA_025774065.1 Solanum ossicruentum
GTATATGCTGATTTTAAAATGATCATGTATAGGATCATATGAACATGTGAAAAAATGGATATACGATTACTAGTTCTGTCAGAGTTGGCAACTACCTTTATCTACCAAGGAGGGCTCTATATTTCATGCCAAATGATACGAAATCAAGTAGCCTTACATACCTCGTTGTATGACCTTGTTACTACCTTGGAGTGGCTGATTTTTCCTCCAATATTTATATATAGCATATTAGACAATAAGACTAGTATTAGCAGCAACACAACACTTCTAGGCAGTCCAATATCATAAAAAACTAACACCCGGACAGCAAGCTTATAACTATCACCCCAAAGGCATTCCATCAATCTTGTCACTTATAATCGTATTTTCTTGCAACCCTTCTTATGTACACATCATATAAAAGTCATTTCATACCCTTAACAGCCTTAGAACAGCCCATAAAGCATAACACATAACAATCTTACACAACCTACAAATAGACAGCATAACGTTACCCCCCCCCCTCGCTACATTTCGACGTCGATAATTCCAAATCTGTTTCAACTATTACCAAACTATTCCAACAACATTTACACATACAAAAAGTGATAATAAAGTCTTAGAACATCACCCAAGAAGTTATGAAGGACGTGAGCCAATAGCCTTCCATCCAAGAACCCACAAATTCCAACCAACATTACACTTAAGATAGCACAATAAAACTCATTATCTAAATGAAACCAAAATCAGGGAAGCAACCTTAGGGTAATATCTATAAATCAATCCATGTTAATAACATCAAACGTTCTTCAAAATATAGCTCAAACCATATAGATGTCACTAAAACAAAAGGCAAGTGTGCAACAATTTTCTGAACATATGCTGTCCAGAATTTCCACCATAACATACTATCATATACTTCTTGATTTTCATGAAGAAACCTTACTAAAAACACAACTATAATCACTTACCTTTATCTTCAAAGTTGAGATCCTCTTTATGAACCCTAAAAGATCCTTTTGGCTACTGCTCAAGGTCAAGAAACGTTGAGAGAAAACTTAGAGAGTAAAGCTGATTTTTTTTTTCTATGAAAATGGAGAATTATTGGGGAACTATTTTGACCCCTTTTATAAGGTTGTTTGGCTGAATTTATTTCGACCTCTTGATCAATGAATACCTCATATACTTAGGCTGATTATTCAGTAGCTAGTTCACCAAAATTGGGCCTAAATGGGCATCAAATCTGATGGACCTTGTCTGCCAATTTTCGGCTTTCTTCTTAGTTGGTTTTTGGCCCAAATAACCAAGTGGTTTGTGTAACACGTGGGCCTTTCTTACATTCTTCTTGGACTGAAAATAAGTTCCATTTATGATGCTAAAACATGGGCTAAATTTACGCCATTCAAAAGGGATTTTATTCGTAATCGGACTTGGGCAAATTCGATGTCGGACCTCGTCTCTATTGAGCAAGCACATTTAAGCTAAGCAAGTAGGTGATCACCAACTAGATTATTAAGTCATACAAGTACCTTAATTCCCTTACTTTGTTTAGGGCTGTGATATCCTCAATTTAACACAAAACACCTATACACCCGACTCCCTTAAGCGTTAGACGCACATATCACCCATTAAAATGAGATTCAAGCACTTTCAAGAATTGCTGTAAATTTGACCAACCTATATCATGATTCATTCACATAGCATTACTACATGTAAAATATGGGGTGTTACATTCTCCCCCACTTAGGAACATTCGTCTTCGAATGTTAGCATAATTGGGTAGCTTAACCATGTATAAACCTTTATTTATACAAATCTTTGACAACAAACTAAGTATTTAATAATACGTACCTATTATTGTTCCAATTCTGCATGTTGGGCTTCCTCTTTAGCTTCAAATAAGTGAGGGTATTTTGACTTCATCGAGTCCTCGGCCTCCTAGATTTTCTTTCTGTTTGCTGATTTCTCCAAAGTACCTTCACTGAAGCTATTTCTTTATTCCTTATCTTCCTAAATTGACGATCCAGAATAGTGATAGGTACCTCTTCATAAGTGAGATCATCTATAACATGCACATCCTCAATAGAAGTGATACGGGATGGGTCACCTATGCATTTTCAAAACATTGATACATGGAAAACAGGATGAACCATTAAAAGCTCTTGGGGTAGCTCTAGCTCATATGCAACCTGTCCAATCTTTATAATAATTTTATACGGTCCTATGTAACATGGGCTCAGTTTTCCTTTCTTAACAAACTTCATAATCCCTTTCATTGGAGACACCTTTAAAAATACCCAATCCCCTACTGAAAATTCCATCTCTCTCCTCCTAGCATCCGCATATGATTTGTGACGACTTTGGGCCGTTTCTAGCTGCTACTGTATTACCTTAAACTTTTTCCATGGCTTGGAATAATAAATTTAGCCCAAGCAAGGTAGTTTCACCCACTTCAAACCATCCAATTGGCGACCTACACTTCCTTCCAGACAAAGCTTCATAAGGTGCCATCTTGATACTTGAATGGTAACTATTATTATAGAAAAATTCAATAAGGGGAAAATAGTCCACCCAGCTACCTTTAAAGTCCAATGCACAAGCTCGCAACACATCTTCAAGTGTCTAATGGTGTGCTCTGCTTGACATTCAGTTTGAGGCTGGAATGTTGTACTCAAATTTACTTGTGCCCCTAAACTCCTTTGGAAGGACTTCTAAAACTTTGCAATGAGTTGAGCTCCTTGATCAGATATAATGGAGACTAGGATGCTATGTAGCCTGACTATCTCTTTGAGGCATTACTTAGCATACTCTTATACTGTATAATCAATCCTGACAGGTAAAAAGTGTGTTGACTTTGTGAGTCTGTCAAATATTACCCATATAGAGTCAAACTTCTGAAATGAGCGAGGTAAACCGGTAACAAAGTCCATATTGATCATATCCCACTTCTAGGTTTGATGTTCTATACACTGCATATAACCTCTTGGTGTTTGGTGTTCTACCTTTACTTGTTGACAATTTGGACATTAAGCCACAAATTCTGCAAGGTCCTTTTTCATGCCTCCCTACCAAAATACTCCCTTCAGGTCATGGTACATCTTAGTCGATCCTCGATGGATGGAATATCGAGAATGATGATCTTCTTCCATTATCCTCTTTCTTAACCCATTAATATCAGGCACACATAATCTGTTTTAGTAGTAAAGTACTCCATGTTGTGTAAGGTCAAAGCCTTTTATCGCACCCTGACTAACCTTTTCCTTAAGCTATCATAGAATAGGATCCTCAAACTATTTTTCTTTCACCTCTATTACTAATGAAGATGTTGCTGCATTATGTACAATAACCCCTTCCTTTGGAGTTTCAAGAAGGCGAAATCCTAAACTGGCTAGTTGACGTAGATCCTTAGCCACCCCTTGACTAACCATAGCCTAATCACCAGTAGTCATAATTGCCTTACGACTCAGAGCATTAGTTACCATATTTGCCTTTCCTAGATGGTATAGTATATCAACGTCGTAATCCTTTATTAGTTCTAGCCATCTCGGTTGTCTCAAATTTAGATCCTTCTACTTAAAAATGTATTGTAAGCTCTTATGATCAGTATATATGTCAACATGAACCCCATACAAATAGTGGTGCAATATTTTCAAAGCAAATACGATCGTGGCTAGCTCAAGATCATGAGTTGGGTAATTCTTCTCATATGGTCATAGTTGTATGGATGCATAAGCAATTACCCTACCATACAGCAGACACCCTAAGCTAACTTCTGAAGCATAACAATATACTGCATACCCCTTAGTGCCTTCTGGAAATACTAGCACAGGTATAGAAGTTATCTTATGTTTCGCTCCTTTCACATGCATCACTATGTTGGAACTTGGTTGCCTTATATGTCAACTTTGTTAGAGGTGCAGAAATGGAAGAAGAACCTTCAATAAACCTTTTGTAATAATCTGCCAAACCTGGGAAGCTCTAACCTTCCGTGGGCGTCATTCGCCTTGGAAAATCTTTCACAGCATCTATCTTTTGTGAATCAACTCTTATTCCCTCCTCAGACACAATATGACCCAAGAATGCCACTGAGTTTAGCCAAAATTCACATTTAGAAAACTTGGCATACAACTTTGGATCACAAAGAACTAGTAACACTTGTTGTAAGTGATTTGCTCTTCTGACCTTGACTATTCCAAAATGTCAACTATAAACACTATCACGAACACATCCAAGAATGACTTAAATTCCCTGTTCATCAAATCCATATTAACTGCTGGTGTATTCATTAGCCCAAATAACATAACAAGAAATTCAAAATGACCGTACCATGTTCTGAAAGCAGTCTTAGTTATATCTTCATCCTTCACCCTCACTTGGTGATACCCTGATCTCAGATCAATTTTTGAAAAGCATGTGGCACCCTATAACTGATCTAATAAATCATCAATCCCGGGGAGGGGGTATTTATTCTTAATTATCACCTTATTCAATTGTCTATAGTCAATACAAATTCTCCAGTTGCCATCCTTTTTGCATACAAATAGCACTGGAGCACCCCAGGGAGACACACTAGGTCTTATAAAACCCTTCTCCAGTAAGTCTTTCAATTGCTCTTTTAATTCATGCAACTCTACCGGGGCCCTTCTATATGGAGGGATAGAAATAGGTTGAGTGACTGGAAGTAAGTTAATACCAAAATCTATTTCTCGTTCAGTAGGTAACCCTGGAAGTTTATCAAGGAACACATCAACAAATTCATTCACTACTGGGACTGATTAAAGAGTTGGGATTCTGCCTCCATATCCCTTACTCTGACTAAATGACATATATACCCCTTATATATCATCTTTCTAGCCTTAATATAAGAGATAAACTTCCCCTTTGGTACCCCAATGTTGCCTTCCCATTCAAGAATTGCCTCATTTGGAAAGTGGAAGTACACTTTCTTAGTTCGGCAATCCTCGGTGGCATAGCAAGAAGATAACCAATCCATGCACATTATAACATCAAATACCTCCATTTCTAACTCAATAAGGTCATCCAATGCGCCACAGTCAGAATCAGTTACTACACAGCCATAGTAAACCCTTCTAGCCATAATAAATTCACCGGTTGGTGTAGACACTTCAAATGATTTATTCAATAATTTGGGTGTTCTCTTAAGCTTCCTAACAACTAGTGGGGTAATATATGATAGTGTAGAACCAGGGTTAATTAATTCATATACATTATGTGAAAAGATGGACAATATACCTGTGTCGACATCGGGTGAAGCTTCTAAATTTTGTCGACTCCCCAGAGCATAAGTGCGATTCTGGACTCCTCTAGAGCTAGCTTCCCCTCTAACACCTCTACCATGACCCATAGGTGTTTGTTGAACCCTACCTACTAGAGGAACTATCAATAATGATGCAATAACTAACCTAGTAGATTGTGCTATATCACCCATACGCCTCCTCGAGCAATCTCTCATCATGTGCCCTGGTGCACCACACCAATAAAAAACATCTGTCCCAACATGACATACACCTGGATGACTTCTTCCACACTATTTACAAGGCTACAAAGGAGTTATTGGCTGGCCTACTGATCCTCGTGTTGTCCACGTACTTTGTCTCTCACCTCGCTGACCAAACTGATTACTTCTAGACCCTTGAAGTTGTGGTGGAGCTTTGGCTGCAGAATAGGAGAATGACGGCCTAGGGGGTCTAGTAGAAAACTGAGGCCTAAACTCTCCTTGAGATGGTGTAAACTGCCCTAGAGACCTGGTCCTCTTAGACTGCGCCCTTTCTAACTCCCGTGTCCTTCTCCTTTTCCTTTAATCCTCCAATTTCTGTGCAAAAGCTTGTATTCTCGCTCTATCCATGTCTTTATTCATTGAAGCAATGGTACAATATCTTACAAGATATGTATCCAATCTATCCACATATCGATGAACTCTATCTACCATAGTAGCAACTACATTAGGAGCATACCTGGATAGGGAATTAAATTGGAGGCTATACTCCCTCACGCTCATATTCCCCTGGTGGAGATTCAAGAACTAATATGCACGAGCCTCTCAATCTCTAATGGCAAGTAATGGTTAAGAAATGCCTCTTTGAACTCCTTCCAAGTGGTAGGGGGAGCATCTATATCTTTGGATTACTTCACAACTTCATACCACAAATATAGCCACACCCTTAAGCCTATATGCCGCTAACTCAACAGCTTCTGTACCACTCACATGCATAACATCTAAAGTGAACTGAATCTGATGAATAAAGTCTTGGGGTTCTTCAGTAGGATCAGGCCCAGTGAAGGCTGGAGGGTCCAAATTAAGGAAGTCCCGTATCCTCATGCCAGCTGCCCTATTTGCATCCCCTGCACCCATAACTGGACCTTCCTATCTTTGGCCTTGGCCAGCAACTATGCGTGTCAATAATTGAACTACATTTCTCCAATCCTGCACTGTAGCATCGATAGGTGGTTGTGGGGGAATTTCATTATTCCTGGGTTTATCAGGAGCTGGAGGGGTTAGAGATGTCCGTGAGAGAGACTCATCTTGATCCTCATTTCATTGTCTCATATGACTAGGTGAACCAGCCACCACTTCTACTGCCTTTCCTTTACCTTTGGTCTTCCTGGTTTCTGGAATACTTGCTCATTGTGCCAAAAATAATTTAGGAGTTAGACATAATTTACCTAGCTCCATGGCATGATCTAAAGAATAAAAAGAAAGTAACAACTCCTAAATGTCATGTAGCCTCCTACTTATAAATGTGTTGCACAACACATCGATATGTAAGACTCTACCTTGACACGACTTTGTAGACTCCCTAGGATAACCACTTCTGTCACGCCCCAAGTCTCGTTAGGGAGTACTGGCACCCATTGCCGATAAGGCTCGGGAGAACCAACTTATATCTATGCACTTCCTATACATTTTAAAATGAATTTCTATAATTCAACATTCCTTTATGCAAGTAAACAGTGATACAGCCAAAAGGAAAAGCATTTGACTAGGCCGTTGGGGCCACAGTATCGAAAGTATGAGACATGACCACAATTTAATTTACTTAGTCTACAAAGCCTCTAGATAAGATAAAGTATCGAATAAGGGTCGAGATAGGCCCCATCTCAATTATCGATACAATACAAACATATAAGCTTTAGACACACACAAAGCTCCGGAACAACCTGGAGCTTGGTAACAGTAGCTGGATATCCTGGACTCTACTGGGGAGATCTACTAGCACCTGTACCTGCAGTATCAAATGCAAGTCCCTCGTAAGGGACGTCAATATGACATAATATACTGAGTATGTAAGGCATAAAATGTTGTATATGAGGTAACAACTACAAATGAAACTATGCACTAGTGTGGAACAAGAGACCACCTTTGGATATACTTTGGGATCGTATACTTTATGTTCTTCATATTACCTTACCTTTACTGTATAATCTGTACATATCATGTACTGTAAATGACCAACTGATCAGTGGTAAATTGTATCGGGATCGTCCTCAAGCTACCTCCCATGATAGGATCGTCCCTGGCTAGGTGATTCTTCCAACCCTCGGGTTACCACCTATCAAAAACTATATACTTTATGTTTCAATTACTTTTGAGATGATTCCTTTGGTGGTCAAAATATTGGAGCTTTAGGGCTATATATACAACATGTGGTGTGTGTATATATATATATATATATAATTATACAAGACAATATGACAATAAAGAGAGCATGTTACATACATAATGAAATACGTATAAGGTGAAATAACTTGTGAACTTTTTTAGCAACAAGAACTCGTGTAAGTTGGTATTCATGTGTATATGTTGAGTTTAAAGTGATCATGTATAGGAGCATATGAATATTTGAAAAAAATGGAGACACGGTTAATAGTTATTTCGGAGTTGGCAACTACCTTTGTCTACCAAGGAGGACTCTATGTTTCATGCCAAATAATACGAAATCTAGTAGCCTTACATACCTCGTTGTATGACTTCGTTACCACCTTGGGGTATTTACTTTTCCCGCAAATATTTATCTATAGCATATTAGGCAATAAGATTAATATTAGCAGCAACACAACACTTCTAGGCAGTTCAATATCATAAATAACTAACATCCGGACAACAAGCTTATAACTATCACCCAAAGGCATTCCTTCAATCTTGTCACTTATAATCATATTTTCTTGCAACTATTTTTATGTACACATCATATACAACTCATTTCAGACCCTTAACAGTCTTTCAACATTCCACAAAGCATAACACATAACAATCCTATACAACCTACAAATAGACAGCACAACGTTACCCCCCTTCGCTACATTTCGACGTCGACAATTCCAAACCTATTCCAACTCTAACAAAACTGTTCCAAGAATATTTACACATAAAAATAGTGATAACACAGCCTTAGAGCATCACCCAAGAAGTCATCAAGGATGTGAGCCAATAGCCTTCCATCCAACAGCCCACAAATTCCAACCAACATTACACTTAAGATAACACAATAAAACTCATTATCTAAATGAAACCAAAATCATGGCAGCAACCTTAGGGTAATATCTATAACTCAAACCATGTTAATTACATCAAATACTCTTCATGATACAGCCCAAAAATCATATAAAAGTCACTAAAACAAAAGGCAAGTATGCAGCAATTTTCTGAACACATGTTTCCTAGAATTTTCAGCATAACATACTATCATATACTTCCTGATTTTCATGAAGAAACCTTACTAAAAACACAACTATAATCACTTACCTTTATCTTCAAAGTTAAGATCCTCCTTAATAACCCTAAAAGATCCTTTTGGCTATTGCTCAAGGTCAAGAAATGTTGAGACAAACCTTAGAGAGTAAAGTTGATTTTTTCTGTGAAAGTGGAGAATTATTGGGGAACTATTTTGACCCCTTTTATAAAGCTATTTGGCAGAATTTCTTTTGACCTATCGACCAATGAGTACCTCAAATACTTAGGCTAATTATTCAGCTGCTAGTTCCCCAAAATTGGGCCGAAATGGGCATCAACTCTGATGGATCTTGGCTGCCAATTTCCAACTTTCTTCTTAGTTGTTTTTTGGCCCAAATAGCCAAGTGGTTTGTGTTACACTTGGGCCCTTCTTACATTCTTCTTGAACTGAAAATAAGGTCCATTTATGATGCTAAAACATGGGCTAAAATTACACTCTTCAAAAGGTATTTTATTTATAATCGGACTTGGAAAAATTCGACATCGGACTTCGTCTCTGTTGAGCTAGCACATTAAGCTAAGCAAGTAGGTGACTCACCTACTAGATTATTAAGTAATACAAACATCTTAATTCTCTTACTTTGTTTAGGGCTATGATATCCTCAATTTAACACAAAACACCTACACACCTGACTCCTTTAAGTGTTAGACACACATATCGCCCATTAAGATGAGATTCAAGCACTTTCAAGAATTGCCGCTAATTTGACCAACCCATATCATGATTCATTCACATAGTATTAGTACATACAAAATGTGGGGTGTTACTATGAAGAAGCAAAGTTCATACCTCCTTCATTCTATTCAAGCTTGTGATAACACTTCAAGTCCTTCTTCTAATTTCAAGTCCTATGTTTCAGCCCCTGTGTCATTTGCATGCATTCACGTTTATGTTGACAAGTTCATGGTGGTTTTAACACTTACGTTGAGATTTTTTTAAATGGTTTTTAAGTGTGTTGGTGCATCCCTGATTGTGCTGATTTTCATAATTACTTATCTTATATACGTTTTTTTGACATTCAAGGATGAATGTTCCCTAGGGGGAGATATTGGAATGACCCCAAGAAGTGCTCAAAAATATGCCTGGGAAGTTCCCTTAATCATAATTTCCATATATCTCAAATTTCGTGTGTGATATCAAAAGTCCAACATCATATTCATATTCAAGGGGCAAAATTAAGTGGGGAGTGGATCTAACCCCGATTTTAGAGAAAATGAATCACAATTTCAATTTTCAAAAAAATCCTTACATCGTGTTGATTCGCGCCCTTGGCGCAATGCGGCTGGGGCGCGAACCAGTGCTAGTTTTGCCCAGTTTTGTTGAGTTGGTCCAAGACCTTTGGGTCTTGGACCTAAGTGTTCCCAGGCGTGAAAATACTTATACTTAGCCATATTTTACCTTCATATAATTCAAGACATTCCCAAATACTCTCTCAAACACTTACATAATATTTCATCTCAAAATTCAAGTGTCCAAATCTCTTCTGAATCTTAAGGTTTTTCATTCAAGCTTCAAGTCTTCATTTTCAATCTTCATCAAGTGTTCTCCAAAGCTACGGTATATGGGTTTCAACCATTATATCCTTTCACCGATGGTGCCCAAGCTTCCTTTTTACCTATATTACAGATTTAAAATTAATTTACTCATGAGACTTACTAATTATGAATTTCCTTGCACACTATGTTGGGGTTTCATGAAATTGTGATTGTTTTAGCATGTTTTAAGCTATGAATCTAAGACCTATTGTGAAATTTGATGAAGGATTTTGATGTACATAATTTGAGTGTGTTATCAAGTATTGAATGGTGGTATTACATTGAGTTTAACTACATGATTTTACTCTTGAATTGCATGAATTTACACTAACATAACACAACCACAAAGTATTTGATAAATATTCGGTTATTGATTCTTGAGTTGTTGAAGGGCCTATGCTTGGCATATGAGCTATGTGACTTTATGATGATGAATGTAATGTAATATTATGATGATTTTTTGAAAAGTATCCCCAGGGTTACATGTTGACCAGTAACCATGTTGAGGGGCTGATACCTTGACCACTGTGATGGAGGGTGTGAGGTCCATTAACCATGTTGAGGGGTTAATACCTTGACCACTATGATGGAGGGTGTGAAGTTCATTAACCATATTGAGGGGTTGATACCTTCACCACTATGATGGAGGGTGTGAAGTCCATTAACCACGTTGAGGGGTTGATACCTGGACCACTATGATGGAGGGTGTAAAGTCCATTAACCACATTGAGGGGTAGATACCTTAACAACACTGATGGAGGGTGTGATGTCCATCTACCAATTTAGTGGTTTATAGCTCTATCACCATCCAAGGAGGTGCTAAGCCTTGGATTCCAAGTACTAGTTTGCTTGGTCTATGATGATGGTCTCTGCTTAGAAATGTAATATGTTCTATATAAGCATGTTTTACTTCAAACATCATCATACATGTCAAATTATTATTATGTTATCTATCATTATTATGCATTTCGATTATGTTGCCTATCTCTTGTTGCATTGCATCATACATACTTAGCACATTCAAACATACTAATGCATACTCTATGCCATGATGTTACCACATAGGAAGGGGAGCTCCATTTGGTCATCATCCTCCTCCATATGTCTAGTGGTATCTATTCAAGCTAGTCGGTGAGTCCTCCATTCTGATGACATTGTCTTTGATCTTATGCAATGTATTGAGATTCTCTCTTTCTTTGATGTATGCTTTGATTATGAAGGTCACCCCGGTTGCTTGTCTTGGCCCCCGCTAAGTATCTATGTAGTTTTTGTGGGATATAATGTGTAATTATACTATGAGTTTTTACTTTCTCATTTCTTGATTTTATGTTATGAAAGTTCTCCCTTACTCCATTTGTGTCACGACCCAAAATAGGGCCTAGACGTGACACGATGAATGGGGAGCCCGAAGGCTACCCAAACAAGCCTCTTAACTTGTCATCACACATCATTGGTCACAAAAGCATGTAAATGACATAAAAGTGTAGAAATAGGGGTAATGGGACTAAGGGGAAAGCTTACACAACATTGTAATCAAGGGACAAGAGTCAAGACTCATATCAAAGATACATAGCATGTCCAACAACACCTTTACTACATAGATAAGAGCGGGGGACAAGACAAAGTAACCGGGCTCACCCTCATAGTCTAAATAGAAAGTAAAGAAAAATGTTCAAAATTCATAGTAAGAGAAACAAATACTAAGGTCCAACAAGTGGAGGAATCACCAACTAGCTTGAGTAGTATCAAACTAGCCACGTGGAGGAGAAGGATGATCAGCTTGGGCTTCGATCCCTACATGGTGATATCATGTAGGAAAGAGAATGCGTTAGAATGTTTGAATGTACAAAGTATGTAGGATGCAATGCAACAATAAGTAGGCATCATAATCAGAATGCATAATATTAAGTAATAGAAAAAATATACAATATGACATGTATGATCAATGCTTAAGTAAAACATGCTTACGTAACTCATGCTCATATAGTATATCATAAGTATAGAAGAGGCCAAGCTATATATTCAAGGTATAAGCCCCTTGGTGGTTGTATGGTATAAACCCCTCACAAGGTTCATGGTAATCACACCTTACCAATACAGTGACGAAGTATAAACCCCTCGCATGGTTGATGAGTATAAATCCTCAACATAGTTACCCATGCTCTTGCCCCCCGAATCAGGTACGGTCTAATGCAATACTTTATATAGAGTATATCATATACATAAGCTCATTTCATCATCATATAGTCATTCATATCATATCTCATCCTTTGGACCTTCAACTACTTAAGAAACCACATCTGGACATTTTATCAAGCACTTAGAGGGTGTGAAATGGTAGTATAAAGCCATACAATTTAGAGATAAAATCATTAAAGAAAATCTACTGTAAAACCATCAATCCACGCCTTGCAACACCCTCAAGACATATAATATCAAAAACCCCTATCAAATCTTACAATAGATGCAAGATTTATAGCTCAAACCATAGCAAAACAGTCATAACTTTACATAGCTTTAACATAGTGTGCAGTGGATTTCATAATATGCAAGAACCATTTGTAAATCAACTTTAAATCATGCAATTTGATTAAAAGGAGGCTTGGGTATCATGGGTGAAAGAAATCTATAAAAGAAACTCACATTCCTTACCATGGAGATGAACTAGGTAAAGATTGGAGATGGAAACTTGAAGCTTGAACAAGAACCTTGAAGGAGAACCTTAGCTTGGGTTGAGGGTTTGAGACTTGAATCTTGGGATAAATATAAGACTGAGGGTTTGAGTGACTATTGGGGAATGTTCAGGATGATATGAGGGTGAAATTTGTCTAAGTATAGGTAAAAACACATATGGGAAGCCTTGGGCCCAATACCCAAAGCATTGGACCCAAAACAAAAAAAAATGTTCAAAATAAGGCACTGGCGTGTCGCGCCAATATCGCGGAATACACACTGGAAATTGCTTTCTTGAATTTTCGTAATTGATAGTTCTTGGCTCTTAAATCAGAGTTAGACCCTTTTCCCCTAATTTGGACCCCTTGAACAGGAATCAGAAGTCGAATTTTTGAAATAACGAACAGATTTTAAGATATATGAAAATTAAAATTTTAGGCATTCCGAGGCATGTCTTTGGGCACTTTTTGGGGTCGTTACAATATCTCCCCCTTGGGAACATTCGTCCCCAAATGTAAAAGAGACTTACAAGATGAGTGATTATTAACAAATCATCCCCAACAAGAATGCAACATAACATGTAAAACACTATTTCCAAAATCTCAACATAAGTGTAAAATCATCATAAACTTGCCAATTTAAACATGAATTCATATGAATGACGTAGGGGCTGAAACATAAGACTTGGAACCATATAAAGAACTTAGTCGTTAACTTAGTCTTGATTAGAGTCAGTGGGGTACGAATATCGCTCCCATAAGACCACTATGGCTTCCTTTGAGACACCTTTAACTTGATGATCCTTTCAAGAGGGCTTTAATGAACAACGCATCCTCCTTAATCAACTTCTCCAATTCAACTTATCCTCCACATGACCCACCATCTCAAAGAGTTTCACAACACTAGAGCCACAAACACATCTCCTCAGCCTAGAAACATGAAGAACCAAACAAAACATAATCATATCACTAGGCAAATCCCATCCACATGCAACCTTACCAACTTCCTCTACATTCTAAAAGGTCTCACAACCATAAACTCATTTGTCAATTTAGCCATACCTATTTCACTTGTCGCGATGAACTACAATCTCCCCCTTGGGAGTCTACTTCCACTCTACCATCTTTCCACCAAAAACTTCCAACTCTAATAAGGTGAAATCAAGGCCTTGATTAATCTAGACCTCTTAACCAAGGAAGATTTAGAACCATCAAGAATGCTATACTATCATGCTTAACTTCCATTAACCTAACTTCCGATCTAACCAATCGATAGGCCCCATTAGTCTCCTCCTTGCCAATATCAACAACACATGCTAGACTATCCAGAGCACCGACCGCAACATTAGCCTTACCCAGGAAAAATAATGCACAGCCATTTCATAATCCTTAAGAATTGTAACACCCTTTTTACTATCCGCAATACCCAACTATCATATTTAGCAAACAACCTCTCACTTCCCCAAGGCTTGCAACACTACCCCGAAATGATTCACAAGCTCTAAACAAGTCAATATCTCATCACTAGAGACCACCACAAACATAGCAAGGTAAGATTTTAAGACCCTATTCATGAAACCCAATATACACAACTGGGCACAAGCCCACCTAACAACTCCACCAATAATCAAAATGCTCATTCTTAGTTCAAAAGGGCACTTGGGGATAGTACCTACCCTCCTCCATACTTAAGAACAAAACATGAACCTCAAATCAACCTTAGGGAAGTGACTACCCTATTGGAGTTGACCAAATAGATTGACCATCCTTAACCATCATAATACAACCTTATGGGTTTTACACTCATTGGAAGCATGTTATACAGGAAGCCCAAACTACAACAAGACCTCCAACCCATCAAGCTAAGTTCAACAAAGATCACAAGACAAGGCTCTATGCAACAAAAACATGTGGCAACCCTTATAGACCCATCCTCTCAATCCATCGGTGCTAAGTCATCAACCCACAAGAATACTTAACATACATATACATACTTTCAAAGAGGCAATACTCTTCTTTTTTTTTTGCTGAATCATTTCAAGCATACTTGGGCTTAAAAGCTAAACACCAATCATAGTAATTCATACTTAGGCTCAAATGCCAAAATCATAATTTCATATTCATAATATTCATGCATAAGAATAGCCTATCT
>JAOTQR010044297.1:0-15091 GCA_025774065.1 Solanum ossicruentum
TTAGCAGTTTACAAAATCAAGACAAAATTAATTATGTTGCCCTTAAAATTAATACTTTTTGAATGTGTAAACCATATTGATCATTTTTCTTCTATGAATACATTTAGTCAAAAGATTAAATGTATAAAATTAGTAAAAATGTTAATTCTTATTTATAATTTCTTAAATAGCTAGAAAGGGAAAAGTAGTCCAAGTAATACTAGAAAGAAGAAAAATAGTATTTAGATTTTCATGACTAAATTTAGAATAGAATTAACTGCTCGTACATGAATTATGGTAACAGAAATGAAGGATAAAAATGAGGAAATTGTCTCCTTGTTTATTTAAAGAAGCAAATTGCTTCTGTTGTAACGTGAAGATGGATGATTGTGTGGATAATTTCCCTGAAGATACAATAAAAGAGATTCTTCTGAGGTGTCCAGTGAAATCGCTATTACTATTCAAATGTGTCTGCAGGAACTGTTATGCTTTTACAAATCACCTAAATTTGTTCGACAACACTTGAAGAATCGTAGCTCCCTACGACTCCTCACTTATACTATTGGTACCTCTAATGATGATGAAGGTCATAATTCCACTTTCCTAACTTTAATTTCTAAAGAAAATCTGCAAACGTTCATAATATGACAAAACTCATAGGTTATGTGGACAGCTTAGCCATTTTTAATGTACAGAGAAAATAGTAGTGTCATTTCATGTGCATTGTGGAATATACTATTAGGGAGGTGACACCCCTCCATTTCCCTCTAGCTCTCCCTAAACTCAAAGTCCATGATGCCCATGTGTTCGGGTTCGTATTAGACCCCTTGACTAATGACTATAAAGTAGTTTTCTTTCATCACAATCATTGGAGTGAATATGCTATAGCTGTTTATTCCTGTTCTAGGGATTCATGGAGAATTTTTAATCCTAACGAACCACTCCATTTCTATACAAAGTTGAGAAACACATTTGGTACTGCTTATTTGATTGAAGCTTATTACTGGCCGCTTAAAGGGAGTTACCATTATTATTATTACACCATCATGTTATTCAACATTGGGAGTGAGATATTTGAAGAGATTGTGGGCCAGATCGTCACTTTGTTTATACTTAGGCTTTGGGTTTGATGTTTATTAATGATTCCATTGCTATCTTGAACTATAGCCCATGTAGTATGTTTGATTATGATATACTAGTACTGATCCAACCAGGGGTCTGGAACAAAAATATTACCTTTCATTGCTTCACTGATATGATAGCTCTCTCATTTTGACTACTGAAGCCTCTGAATTGATCTCCTATAAGGTTCGAACTAGCGAGACGAGGCATCTCGGATTTCAACCTCCGGGCTTGAGAAAAGACGCAATACATGGTGGTTGTGGGGTTTATTATTATAAGGAGAGCATAGTAACAATTAAATGACAAAAGGATGGAGAGCTGGAGAATTAATTGAGCTCACTCAATTTCATAGTTTTCTGATCGGGTTGGTGAATTTAATGTTAAAACTCCCAAAGTACTTTGATTAACTAATATGAATTTATGTCCTTTACTTATAATAGTTTAAGTGTTACAATCTTCAATATGTAGTGCAAATGTTTTAATTTTTATACAATCCATGTTACTGTTACAATAGTTAATTTTACCATTTCGTTAATCATTTTGGATCGATATTTTCTGCATTACTTTTATGAAGTCAACCCATCAAAAACTATATATGAAGCTTTTTTCCTTCAATCGATTTTACTTGTCAGTCTGTTGACAATCCTTCTACGATGATAGATTATAACGATGATGATTTCCCTTCCATAAAATTGATTTCCAATAATATGGAAGAAAATCCACAGTGGTTCAGAGGTGTGACAGAACTATTAAGGCTCTGTGGGTGGCTTCTTATTATGGTCAGAGAAATTGATCATGTCATTTCGTGTGCAATGGTTGAATCCTGCACACAAAATAAACAATGAATATCCTCTTCAAGAGAATGTTGAAACAAACATTTGGTTCTTTTTTTCTTTAAGAAAATTTACCGCTAGACATAGTATCTATCAGCCTTTTATTTAGACTAAAAAAATATCAATAGGAATAAGTACAAATAAGTGGGGCTAGACCTTACCATAATAATCCTAATAAGGTAACTAACTTCTACTAGAAAGCATAAATAAAATAAGAGCTGGATATAACTAAGTACTTTGTGACCATCATACAATTTATGTGAAACAATCCCAAAAAGTGCCTGAAAATGTGCCTCAAAAGTGGCCGAAATCGTAATTTCCATATATCTCAAAAATTTATGCACGATATCAAAAATCCAACTTCATATTCTTGTTCAAGGAGTCAAACTAAGTGGGAAATGGGTCTATCCCTGATTTAAGAGCAACCATAGCAAAATTTGAAAATCGAAAAAATGCGATTTCTAGTGAGGTTTGCCAAGGGCGTACCTCAGTATAATTTTTGCCTAGTTTTTCTTGTCTGGTCCAAGGCTTTTGGATCTTGGAACTAAGTGTTTCCATACATAAAAATACCTATACTTAGTTTTATTTCACCCTCATATCATTCAAGACATTCCCAAATACTCTCTCAATCACTTAGACAATATTTCATCTCCAAATTTCAAGCTCCAAAACTCATCTAGATCTTAAGGTTCTCATTCAAGCTTCAAGTCTCCATCTCTAATCTTCTTCAAGGATTCTCCAAAAGCTATGGTATATGGGTTTCTTTCACCCATGATACCCAAGATTTTTTTACTTAAAATTTTATGATTTAAAGTTGATTTATTCATGGGTCTTACTTATTATGAATTTCACTGCACAATATATTGGGATTTCATGAAAGCATGGTTTTTTAACATGTTTTGAGTTATGAATCTAATATCTATGATGAGGTTTGATGAAGGGTTTTGATGTATGTTGCTTGAGGTTGTTACCAAGTATCTATTGATGGTTTTACTTTGAATTTTCTAGTATGATTTCACTCTTGAATTGCATGGTTTTACACTAGCACTACACACCCGCCAAGTGTTTGATAAAATGTCCAGTTATGATTTTCTTGAGGAATTGAAGGTCCAGTGCATGTCTAATGGATTGAATGACTATACGATGATAAAAGGAATGTATGTAGAGATAATATCTCTATATCATTGGGAATTGACCAAGCCTTACTTGGGGTTTGTAGGCGCGGGTAACCTTGTTGAGGGTTTGTACCTTGATCGTCTCGCTTGGGAGTTGGTAGGCCCGTGAAACCATGTCGAGGGGTTTGTACCTCGGTAACCATGTTGGGGAGTTTTTACTCCATCAAACTTGTTGGTGGGTTTGTACTCCATCAACCTTGTTAGGAGGTTTATACCTCATCAACCATGTTGAGGGGTTTGTACTTCATCAACCTATTGAGGGTTTCATACCTCATTTGCCTCTCCAAAGGGGTGGTAGGCCTTGGATATTCACTAATAGTGTTCTCTCCTTACACATGTATTATGTTCCATAAAAGCATGACTTTACTTCAAGTATCATTCATACATGTCATATTGCTATATGCTTATCTATTGCTTATGTTATGCATTTTGCTTATGGTGCTTATCACTTGTTACATTGCATCCTACATGCTTAGTATATCAAATGTACTAATGCAGACTCTATTCCTACATGATGTTACCATGTAGAAACCAAAGCCTCACTTGCTCATCCACCTCCACGTGGCTAGTACGACTTCTCTCAAGCTCTTTGGTGAGTCCTCCATTTCGGGGACGATGTTTATGATCTTATGCTATATATTCTAGGAATATCTCTCTTTTATGTATATGTTGACTATGAGGGTGAGCTCGGTAGCTTGTCTTGGCCCCTGCTAAGTATCTAAGTTTTAGAGATGTTGTTGGACATGTATTGTAATATGCTATGAGCTTTGACTCTCTCTTGACTCTTAATGTTTATGATATGAAAGTTGTCCCTTAGCCCCGTTATCCCTATTTACTATCTCTTGTTGTATTTTATTGCTTCCTCGACCAAGGATGTGTTATGATATGTTAAGAGGCTTGCTTGGGGTCCCTTGGAGTTCTCCATACGTCACATCATGTCTAGGACCTAGGCTTGGGTCGTGACATTATAATACATTCTATGATGATGTTATAAATGAGGGTGCATAAGTAATGCAAAAATATAACAACCAAGAAGAAGGTTGAGTAATCAACCTCAAACTTTCTTTTACAATTACAGGAGCTTCAAGGCTTAATTTGCAATCCAAAGCAAGTGGTGAAACACATTATAAAAGAACCCTCCTAATAATAAGTTTTACTTTAGGAACATGATCTTGGATGAATGCAACTTGGATTCTGGAGATACCATTGTGGATGCAATCATAAGGAGAAATTTCATCGTAGTGAAGTATAATGAGCAAAAATAGAGTTTGTAGGAGAATGTTAGAACTTGGATCCTGTTCAGTATTATCTTTTTCACATTACTAAAAGATATTCATCCCGAAATAGTTAACAGTTTACAAAATCAAGATAAAATTAGTTTTATTTGTATATTTTACCTTAGAATTAATTCTTTTTGAAGGTTTAAACTGTATCGATCAAGTGCATAACTATTGTGAAGTTTCAAAACGATTCCTCCATTGGTACTTTTTTAATGCACACATATAATCAAAAAAGTATATGGATAAAATTAGTATAAATGTTAATTCCTATTTATGATTTCTTAAAATGCTGGTAAATAAAATGAGAAAGTAGGAAAGTAGTATCAAGATCTCCATGACTTAATTTAGAACAAAACTTAATATAAGAAAGATGGAAAATAGTATTTAATTTTCATGACTAATTTAGGACAAAAGTTAATATGCAAAAGAATGAAAGTATTATTTAGGTTTTCATGTCAAATTAAGGAAAAATTAAGATCAGAAAGAAGTAAAGTAATATATAGCTTGTCATGTCTAGTTTAGAATAAAATTTAATATGACAAAATAGGAATGTAGTATTAAGATTTCTATGCATAAATGTAGAAGAAAATTTAATATATAAAGAAGAAAAGTAGTATTTAGATTTCTATGACTAAATTCAGAACAAAACTTAATGATTGTAAAATGAATTATGGTGAAAGAAATGAAGGATAAGAATGAGGGGATTTTCTCCTTGTCTATATAAAGAAGCAAAATGCTTCTATTAGAACCTAAAAGATGGATGATTTTGTGGCTAATTTCCTTGAAGATATAGAGAAGGAGATTCTTTTGAGGTGTCATATGAAGTCATTGTTGCGATTCAAATGTGTCCGTAAGAAATGGTACGCTCTTATAGAAACCCCTAAATTCACTCATCAACACTTGAATTGTAGCAAGAATAAGCCCCTATAACTCCTGCTTTATAATGTTGGTGATCCTTATTAGTCTCATTCCCTAAATTTTCTTTCCGAAGAAAATCCCCAAACGTTCCAAGGTATGACACACCTTTTAGGTTCTGTGGACGGATTGTTTTTTATGACTGGATGGATTGATGATGTTGTTTCATGTGCACTATGGAGTCCTACTACTAGGGAGGTGAGACCCCTACTTCTCCCTCGATCCATGATCAATGTTTGCTCTGAGTTAGGGTTAGGATTAGACCCTTTGACTAATGAGTATAAAGTGGTTTGCTATTCGTGTAAATATACAGCAGTAGTCTATTCTTGTTCTAGGGTTGCATGGAGAATTTTCAAACCTAAGATCCCCTTCTTTACATATGTGAAACACACATTTGGTACCGCTTACTCCAATGAAATTTATTATTGGTTGCTAGAAGGGGACTACCATTGTAGTCTGTACGTCGTTCTTTCATTCAACTTTGGGAGTGAGACGTTTGAAGATTTTGAAGGGCCACATAAACACTGTGTTCATCAACCTGTGTTGGGTATAATGTTGATGGATGATTCCATTGCCATCTTGAACCCATTTAATTTATTTTATTATGATATATGGGTGATGATTTAGCCAGGGTTTGGAACAGAGTCATTACCTTTCAATGCTTCCCATGGATTAGGTCTTGTTATGATGGCTATCTCATTTTGGTAACTAAAGCTTCTCGACAGGTCTCCTATGATGTTTATATTAACAAGACGAGCCGTTTTGGATTTCAACATTTGGGCTTGAAAAATTCTTGGTTGTGAATTTTTGTATTATAAAGAGAGCTTAGTAACAATTGAGCAACAACAGGATAGAGAGCTGGAAAAATAATTGAGCTTTTAAGCATGTTCACTCATTTCATATTACTATTGTATGCTTAAATGTTTGTAATTGGGCTTATAAGAATGTAAATTGCTTGAATAGATGATGTATAGCACATTTCTAAATGGATATTGGTTTCTCCCTTTTAAAGAAATAGTCCTTAATTAACTAGTGGTGATTGTTTTGATGAGGACGAGGAAGATACTATGTTGGAGATATGCTTTGATGAAGTCGCTAGGGATGGAGACATCTCACCTAGGTATCAAAGAAGTGAAAGTAGCCAAATCAAAAAAGAAGACACATGGAAGGCACCACTGTTGGGATGTTAAAGTGAATGGGGATTTTTTCCAAGGCTCCTACCAATGCAACTGGCAAAGTATAACCATGACAATATCAATATATTCGGCCAGATATATTAAATCCAAGAAGAAGTTATGAACTATCAAATATTGTTGGAAAGATTTGAAGAAGAGGACAAAAAGAAAATACTTCAGATTGCTTTATATGTGTTGTCATGCCTTGGAAGAGTACCCTTGGCGTGGTCGGCACTCGCAGACTATTGCTAGCCCCAATTGAACCACTCTATCTCATCACATTTATTCAATCACATTCTAATAGCGGAAGAGATCAACATATAATAATACCTAAAGGAAGGTAGTGACAATGATAAATAAAGGCCAAACATTTCATCCATAAACTAAGCAAGAGTAGTATGAGTGAAAACTAGCCAACATAACATCCAATCACAACTCAACAGTATAGTCTATGAAGCCTTAAAAACATCTAAATAATAATGCCAATGACAGACCCATGGCTAAATCTAAATAGAATAAAATATGTCTAAAGCTCAAAGCTAGAACAGAAATGTGATATCCTCCAAAAATAAGGGAGAGTTCACTAATCAACTGAAAGCAAATTGGTCCTCAACGGGGTGCCTATTGATGACCGCTAGTACCTGTCCCTGCATCATGAAAAGATGCAGGCCCAAATGGATGTGCGTCTACTTCATTAGCATCTCCATATTGGCTATATTTTGAGCAAGAATCTTGATGAAGAAGAACAACATCAAGTCAAACAGCACAACTCAAGAAGTAGGAAACTCAATCATCATGTCAAGAGTCTAAAGTAAGAATGCAATTTAGACAATGACTACTCATCAATCATCTATGTATCATCCCCTCAGAGTACTATCAGGGCATAATTAGAAGTTTCTCTAACCAACACATATGTGCCGATGATTATACAACGAAGCGATGTCGTAGCCACATCGATCTAATACCCTGCCGAGGTATAGTATATCCAATCAATGGATCCAAAATTAGTAGCATCAAGTCCTCATTTGGAAATATAGGAAACATCCAGTTTTAAGGTTGAATCCTCTCCTACACCAGCTACGTAGTTATCAAGTTTGGGTTGGACTTACTCATACTCAATTTGGTGCTCAATACTCCCCCCAAGACTCAATATGCTCATAAAATATCAACCCTGTGGTTAACTCATTCATCTAGTCTCATTGGACATTCATCAACTCGGCTCATCATATCAACTATCAACCTTTTTGGTTACATCATTTTTAGGTTTAGTTCTTGACTCATAAGGACTCAATAATTTATTGTTCTAACTCATGACATTTAGTAGAACCAACGGAGAATTAAAGAATTGAAGGATTCCATAGAACCTTTAGGCTCAAATTATGTTCATGCATGCTCATCTAAATAAAATATATGAAAATAATAGAAGTCATGCTAGGGTTCATGTAGTATGGCAAAATCACGTCATTCAAGCATTTAATTCATAAAAACAGTAATTCATGCAAGTTTATGTAGAAAGATAATAGAATTTAAGAAAAAACTTCAAGAAGCATTCATGGGAGACTCAATTTACTCAAGTCGCCATCAATCCGGGTTATGGGGCACATGGAAGAATAGAATCCATGTTTTGGTTGGGCTTACATACTTTCGAATAGAAGAAACAATCAATTCCCAGTCTATCCTCACGTTTGAATTGAAACCCTCACTCTTCTCCCTCTTCTGGTGTTTCTCAAGAAATCCCTAAGCATGAACAATGGCGAAAATATCCTTAGGGTTTTGTTTTAGGACTTTAATTATGTCTAAAATGTACAGGGGTTTAAATAAAAGGGATTAGAATAAACAAAAATACCAATCCTAATCACTGTCGATTGGGTCTACAAGACCCCGTCTACGGGCCGTAGACTATTCTATAAGACATAGACGACCTCTCATAAGTAATGGATCCTGAAATATGAGTTACTAGAATATGGCACAAAATCTTTTTCTACGAGCCGTAAAATGTTCTACGGACCATCTGATACTCGTAAGTCAAGATACTAAAAGTTGGTATTTGGATAATCAGTCCATGAAACCACTTTATGGGTCGTATGGTGTCTTGTATGCTGGCATTAGGCTCGGAAAATATCACCAAGTCATCTGGGGATTTACGAGACCTCTTTTACGGGCCATAGATCTCTCTACAGGCCGTAGATGGATTTTGTAGACCCTTCTTCTGAAACCTTTCTTAGTGATTTCTTCTTAGTTTCTCCGTGCATCTACTCAGACTAGGTGGAAAGAATTAAGAGGTTTCATAATATCTCCCCCTTAGGATCATTTATCCTCGAATGATGAGTAGCTAGGAGACCTATCAAGAAGGAACTCAAATACCTAAATACTCATACTTCAGAAATCAACCTCAACTTAGATATAGGATTAAAAGGCTACCTCTAACATCATCATTAGGTACAAATACAATTAAATACATACATACTCAAATACTCATAGACTCAACAAGAACATCAACTCAGAGATATGTCACACCCCCAAAGTCCTATTAAGGCGGACTAGCACCCATTGCCGATAAGGCTTGGGAGATCCAACCTATGTCCTTGAGCTTTCTATACATACTATAAGGGATTTCTACATTCAGTATGCTTTCAAGAAAGTAAACAGCAATAACAAGCCAAAAGGAAATGCATATGACTAGGTCATTGGGGCCACATTGTCTAAAGTACGAGACATAACCACACTTTAATTTACATAGTCTACAAAGCCTCTAGATAAGTAAAAAGATCTGATAAGGGTTGGGACAGGCCCCGCCTTGATTAACTACACAATATAAAAATATAAGCTCTAGACACACAAAGCTCCGAAGCAACCTGGAGCTTGGTAACAGCACTTGGATATCCTGTACTCCTACTAGGGAGAGCTACTAGTACTTGTACCTATAGCATCAAATACAGGTCCCCCGTAAGGGAAGTCAGTACAAGATAATGTACTGAATATGTAAGGTAGCAAATATTGTATATGAAGTAACAACTCAAATGAAACTATATGCTGGTGTGAGGATAAGAGACCACCTTTAGTATACTATGGGATCATGTACTTTTATGTTCTTTTTATTACTTTATCTTTACTGTATAATCTGTGCACAACATGTAACACAAAAGACTACCTGATCAGTAGTAAATCTATATCAGGATCGGCCCCTGCTAGACTTTTCCTTTCACCCCTAGGGCTACCCCCTGTAATGGGATCGACCCTTGCAAAGGGATTCTTCCAGCCCTTGGGTTACCACCCATCAATAAGCAAACATACTTTACTTTATCTTTCAATTACTTTTGAGATGATTCTTTTGGTGGTCATAATATTTGAGTTGTAGGACTGTAGATGTAGCATGTGACATGTAAATAATCATAAACGACAATAAGACAATGAAAAGAGTACGTTACACAAATAATGAAATGCATATGAGATAAAACAACTCGTGAATTTTATTTAGCAACAAGAACCCATGTGTCTTGGTATCAAAGTATGTATGCAGATTTGAAGGTGGCTATGTACGGGAGTATAGGAACATATCAAAGAAAAGAGATATGATTAATAGTTGTGTGGAGTTGGTAAGTGCCTTTATGTGCCAAGGAAGAATCTAGATTTCATGCCAAGTAATACTAAATCGAGTAACCTTACATACCTCGTTGTACGACCTCGCTATTACCTCGAAAAAACTTTTGTTTCCTCCAAATATTTATCTACAATATAATAGGTGGTAAAAATACTATTAGTAGCCAATAGACACATCTTCGCAATCTAATCTTATAAAAAATTCCACTGACAACAAGTGTGCAATTATCAACCCGAGCGTATTCTTTCAACCTTTCCGCCTCTAATCGTATTTTTTAATACTTGTTATCATATACATATAATATTAAACTTGTTTTAGTATAAGAATAGTCTCACAACAGCCTACAAAGCACAACACATACCAATTACACACAACATACAAGTAGGCAGCATAACATTGCGTCCCTTCACTACATTTCGATGTTAACCATTCCAAACCTGTATCGACTTCAACCAAAATTTTCCTACCACATTTATGCATAAAACATAGTACAGAAATAGTCCTAAAATAGGTGGAGGATGTGAGGCAATAGTCCTCAATTAATCATCCCACAATTTCTATAAATACCACATTTAGGATAACATACTAACACTCGATTGTTTACATAGAACAAATAGTGCAGCGACCTTGATACATCATTATAGAATTGAACCTTATTAAAATATAAACCATACTTCATAATCCAACCAACCAAGAACAGAAAAGTTTTCAAATAAACAAGTAAAGTATACAACAATCTTTGAAACACATGATGTCTAAACATTTCAGCATAAACATAACCAGTTTAGGCTCTTGTTCATCATAAGAAAAATATACTAAACACATAAGTGTTCTCACTTACCATTACCCTAAAGATGTAGGGCTTCTCCAAGAACCCTAAAAGTCTCCTTCTAGCTACTTTGCAAAGTTAAGAAGGCGTAGAGAGAAAACTTTGGAAAGCTAATTTTTTTGTCTAAGTTAAATGACTTGAAGGAGCTGCTTGTAAGCCCTTTTAAAGAGAAACTTTTGGCCGACTTTCTCTTGGATTTTTATCCTTATTTTATCAAGGTGGTGATGCAGAAGCTTGGCCTTTTCATTTGGGCCTAAATGGGTTTCAAACTAGTGGGCTTTGGCTGCCCATTTTCCTAATTTCTCTTCACTTAGTGTGAGCCAATTAGTCAAGTGGATTGTGATGTACTTGGGCCCTTTTATTATTATTCTTGGGCTATAAATATTTTCCATTTACGATACTAAAATGTGGGCTCAAGTCATGCTCTTAGCCCGGACTTTATTCATTATCAGACTTGGAAAGATTCGACATCGGGCCTCGTCTTTGTCTAACTAGCAAATTTTAGCTAAGCATTAGGTGACTCACCTGCTAGCTTCCTAATTCCTACAAGCACCTCACTTCTTTCACTTCATTTAAGGTCGCAATCTCCTCAATTTGACTTAAAACTTATATATGCTCACTCATCTTAAACGTTAGACATACATATTGCCCTCTAATTTGAGATTCAAGCACTCTAATTTGACCAAACCATATCATGTTTCATTTTGATAAAACCTGTACACGCGAAATGTGGGCTGTTAGACCCTCGCCACCTTAGGAATATTCGTCCTCGAATGTTAGCACAATTGGATAGCTTAACCAAGTTTAACCTTTTCTTAAACAAACTTTTGAAGACATACTAAGTATTCAATCAAGCGTACCTATTAGTGTCCCAACTTTGCATATTAGACTTCCTCTTTAGCTTCTAATAAGTAAGGGTATTTTGATGTTATCGTGTCCTCGACCTCCCATGTTATCTCTTCTGCTTGTTGGTTTCTCCAAAGTACTTTTACGGAGGTTATTTCTTTATTCCTTAGCTTCTTAACTTTACAATCTAGAATAGTAGTAGTTACCTCTTCATAGGTAAGATCTTCTGTAACTCGCACATCTTCAATAGGAGTAATACGGGATGGTTCACCTATGCATTTTCGAAGCATTGAGACATGAAAACTGGATGAACCATTGAAAGCTCTTGGGGTAGCTCTAGTTTATATGCAACCTGCCCCAACCTCTTAATAATCTTATATGGCCCTATGTAACGTGGGTTCAGTTTTTCTTTCTTACCAAACCTCATAACCCCTTTCATTGGAGACACCTTTAAAAATACCCAATCCCCTACTAAGAATTCCAGTCCTCTCCTCCTAGCATCCACATATGATTTGTGATGATTTTGGGTTGTTTCTAGCCACTGTTTATTACCCTAACTTTTTCCATAGCTTGTTGTACTAGATCTGGCCCAAGCAAGGTAGTTTCACCCACTTCAAACCATCCAATTGCTGACCTACATTTCCTTCCATATAAAGCTTCATAAGGTGTCATCCTGATACTTGAGTGGTAGCTATTATTATAGGCAAATCCAATAAGTGGCAAATGGTCCACCCAACTACCTTTAAAGTCCAATGCACAAGCCCGCAACATATCTTCATGTGTCTGAATGGTGCATTCTGCTTGACTGTCTGTCTAAGGGTGGAAAGTTGTACTCAAATTCACTTTGTCCCTAAACTCCTTTGGAAGGACTTCCAAAACTTTGTAGTGAATTGAGCTCCTCGATCAAATATAACGGAGATTGGGACTCCATGTAGCCTAACTATCTCTTTGAGGTATAGCTTTGCATACTCTTCAGATGTATAATCACTCTTAACTGGCAAGAAAGGTGTTGGCATTGTGAGTCTATCAACTATTACCCATATGGAGTCAAACTTCTGAAATGAGCAAGATAACCCAGTAACAAAATCCATATTAATCATATCCTACTTCCATTTTGGAAGCTCTATACATCGCATGTAACCTCCTAGGTTTTGGTGCTCTGCTTTGACTTATTAGAAATTTGGACATTGAGCCACAAATTCTACAAGGTCCTTTTTCATGCCTCCCCACCAAAACATTCCCTTCAGGTCATGATACATCTTAGTTGATCCTAGATAGATGGAATATCGGGAATGATAGGCTTCTTCCATTATCCTCTTTCTTTGTCCATTAATATCAGGCATACATAATCTACTTTGGCAATAAAGTACTCTACTTGGTGTAAGCTCAAAGCCCTTTATTATACCCTAACTCACCTTGTCTTTAATACGTCATAAAATAGGATCCTCGAACTATTTTTCTTTAACCTCCATTGCCAATTAAGACTCCGCAGCATTATGCACAACAACCCTTTCTTTGGGGTTTCAAGAAGGCGAACTCCCAAACTAGCTAGTTGTCATAGAACTTTAGCCATTCCTTGGTTTCTCAAGGTCTGGTTACTAATATTCATGATTGCCTTACGACTCAAAGCATCGGCTACCACATTTGCTTTCCCCAGATGATATAGTATATCAACATTATAATCCTTTATCAACTCTAGCTATCTTTGCTACCTAAAATTTAGGTCTTGATGCTTAAAAATGTACTACAAACTCTTATGATCAGTACATATGTCAACGTGAACCTCATACAAATAGTGGCACCATATTTTCAGAGCAAACACAACCTCTGCGAGTCAAGATCATGTGTTGGATAGTTTTTCTCATGTGGTCGTAGTTGTCTAGAGGCATAAGCAATTTCTCTACCACGTTGTGTTAGTACACACCCTAAGCCAACTCCTGAAGCATCGCATTACATTGCATACCCCTCAGTGCCTTCTGGAAGTACTAGCATAGGTGCAAAAGTTAGCTTATTTTTCAGCTCTTGGAAGCTCTTTTCACATGCATCATTCCATTAGAACTTGGTTGCTTTATGTGTCAACTATGTTAGAGGTGCAGAAATAGAAGAAAAACCTTCAACAAACCTTCTGTAATAACCTGCCAATCTTAGGAAGCTCCGCAATTCTATAGCTTTCGTTGGCCTTGGTCAATCTTTCACAGCCTCTATCTTTTGTAAATCAACCCTTATTCCCTCATTGGACACAATATGACCCAAGAATGCCATTGATTTTAGTCAAAATTTACATTTAGAAAACTTGGCATACAACTGTCGATCACGACGAACTTGTAACACCTATCGTAAGTGATTTGCATGGTCCTCTTCTAATCTTGAATATACCAAAATATCATCTATAAATATTATCATGAACACATCTAAGAATGGCTTAAATACCCTATTCATCAAATCCATAAAAACTACTGGTGCATTTGTTAGCCCAAATAACATCAACAAGAAATTCAAAGAGACTATAGCGTGTTCTGAAAGTTGTCTTGGGTATGTCTTTCTCCTTTACCCTCACTTGGTGATAACTTGATGTCAAATCAATTTTTGAAAAGTATTTGGCACCTTGTAACTGATCAAATAAATCATCAATCCTGGGGAGGAGGTGTTTGTTCTTAATTGTTACCCTATTCAATTGTCGATAGTCGATATACATTCTCAAGGTGCCATCCTTTTTACGTACAAATAACATGGTGCACCCCAAGGGGACACACTACGTCTTATAAAACCCTTGTCCAATAAGTCTTTTAATTGCTCTTTTTATTCACGTGATTCTTCCAGGGCCATTCTATATGGAGGAATGGAAATAGGTTGAGTGCCTCGAAGTAAGTCAGTACCAAAATCTACTGCTCATTCTGGAGGTAAACCTGGAAGATCTTTAGGAAACATATCAACAAATTCATTCACTACTGGAACTAACTGAAGATTTGGTGATTCTGCTTCCATATCCCTTACTCTAACAAAATAACATATATACCCCATAGATATCATCTTTCTTGCCTTAAAATAGGAGATAAACTTACCCTTTGGTGCCCTAATATTGCCTTTCCATCTAAGAACTGTCTTATTTGTAAAGTGGAAGTACACTATCTTAGTTCAACAATCCATGGTGGCATAGCAAGAAGCTAACCAATCCATACCCATTATAACATTGAATTCCACTATTTCTAGCTCAGTAAGGTTAGCCAATGTGTCACGGTCACAAATAGTTACTACACAATCATAATAAACCCTTCTAGCCATAATAGATTCACCGATTGGTGTAGACACTTCAAATGGTTTGTTCAATAATTTGGG
>JAOTQR010044318.1:0-15090 GCA_025774065.1 Solanum ossicruentum
AAAAATAAAACAAAACTCGATGACTAATTTTGACACTAATTTATGAAGAGGCCGGACAAAATTGGGTGTCAACAATATATTTATAATTTCATAAAGGACAATAGTAAAAAATATGATATAAATTTTGTCTTTAAATACTTTTCTTAATATATGTGCATTACTTCACAAATTTACTTAATATAAGTAAGTAAAAAAATAATAATAAAATAAATTATTTCATATATGATGTTATAGAGAATAATAAATTGTGAATTCGCAACTAAACGACCCTTACTCCTAGTACATTTGTCAGCTCTCTCTGTTTTTCCCGCCACGTACAATGCCACGTTGTGAAGTAGTCCATTGTATTTTTTGGACCAAATACATATTTTATTTTTATTTTAAAAAAATGGACCAAATAACTGATAAGTAAGAACAGAGGCAGGATTTTTTTTTCTTTTTAATTTTTTTTAGAGAGAGCAGGATTTGAAAAACCAAAAAGAAAAAAAAAAAAAGAGAACCAGCAGAAAAATCATGAAAAGATCGAGGGAGGGACCCGTGAAGATTTTGAGTACGGAGACATGAAAAATAAAAGAAAAAGAAGAAGAAACTGTAGAGCAATTGTGGGTGATGATCAAAATAGAAAAAAATTAGGTAAAATTGTGGATTAGGGCTTTTGTTCGGGTCAAAAATGGGGCGAAGAAAGGTAGAAATTAAGCGAATCCAAGACAAAAACTGCAGGCAAATTGCTTTCTGTAAACGGAGGAAAGGTCTATTGAAGAAAGCTAAAGAGCTCTCCATTCTCTGCGATGCCGATGTTGCTGTTGTTGTAATCTCAAATCGTGGCAGGCTCTATTAGGTTCCTTTTTCTTCTTCCTTCACTATAAATTCTGATATTGCTATCAATTTCCCCTGAAATTATTGTGAGATACGTGTTGCTCCGTGAGGAAGAGAGTATTTATAGGTTGACACGTTTATTGACGCACTTATCTTATTGACAGAGTGTTTTTAACTTTTTGCTTGTAATATGCAGGATGTCAACCTAATATGATTGGGGAATACATGCAAGCTAAACAATTGTAATTAAAAAAAGGGAGACAAATATATTAATCCATCCTATAGTTTGACATAATTATATATTATCTCACTAATTAATAGTTTCATATTAGATTTCAAGTTAGTTTCAAATTTTCCCTGATATATGTATGCAACATCAGTATATTCAGTGAAATCTTACAGGTGGAGTTCGAGAACGGTAAAATGTACGTAAATCTTATCACTATTTCATATAGATAGAAAGATTGTTTCTCAAAGACCTCAATTTAAATATCTCAGCACCAAAAGTAAAAAAATACTAATATAGACAAAAATAATTGATAATTTTATAATATATTAAAATTAGTAAAATAAATGATAGACAATAACAAATAACATATAAAAACGCGACTAATCACAAGGCAAGACAACATCCTACCCTCATTAGCCTATAAGCCTTCTATCTTAATACGCGACTTTCATTCCTTTCTATCAAAGGTCATGTCTCCGATGATATGAAGCAACACATATCCTGTCTAATCACTTCCCAAAATACTTTTTTGGTCTATCTCTATCCCTTCGCATAATTCTTAAATTCAACCTCTCGCATATCTTAACAGGAGCGTCGGCACTCATCTTCTCCACATGTCAAAACCATCTCAGGTTTGCCGCTCTCATCTTTTTTGCCATTGAGGTCACCCCTAACCTCTCCTAAATGATCTCATTTTTAATCTTATCACACCTAGTATGTTCACACATCCATCTCAACATTTTTATCTCCCTAACCTGCATCTTTTGAACATGTGAGTTTTTGACTAGTCAACGCTCGACTCCATATAGAAAAGATAATATAACCACCATCTTGTAAAACTTACCTTTAAGTTTAGGTGGTATCTTCTTATCACACAGTACTCAAAAGGCAAGTCTCAATTTTATTCATACTACCCCAATACAACATCATCATCGATATTACCACTACTCTATGATGAATCTAAGATATTTAACGCTTTTTCTCTTGTGAATAGATTGAGTGACAAACTTCACTTTGATGTTTGTTTCAACCCCCGCAACACTGAATTTCCCTGATATATGTATGTATATATATATAGGGAAAAGAGGTGAGCGAGAGAATCAACATGTATATACATTCTAAAATACGAATACATAGGGAGAAAGTCAACAAGTATCTTTGATATCATATCCATTCTGAAATACATATATACAGAGAGAGAGAGAGAGAGAGAGAGAGAGAGAGAGAGAGAGAGAGGGGGGGGGGGGAGCAAGATAGGTGAGAGGCATGCAAGAGAGTCAGTGTATCCCAGATATATATGAAGCACACTTGAATATAGTGGATCTAGAACAAATTATACGTAATTTGATCTATATATATCTATGATATATGTATTTGAGGATGAAAAGTGGTACATAAGGTAATTTTCAAAAGTGATTTGAGTGCAAGTAATAAGGTTCTGAACTTATGGGATTTGTGTTGTTTTCTCTGAAAATAATAAGATAAAATTTCAATTGATTTTATACTCAATTGATTTTCTATGCTAATAAAAGTAATTGATAGATGGGCTTAGTCTAAAAGAAATAAGAATATAAGTAAATGGTTTTTATTCAATGACAAAGAGGGGGTTACTCCGTGGTAAGTACCCTTTTTATCTTTGATCTTAAGATTGTAGGTTTGCAAAAGACTCCTATAATCTTAGGGGTCACTTGGTTGGGAACAAGTTATCTTGGGATAATTAATCTTGGGAGTCATTATATACAAAAGTTATTTCACTATATATATGAGATAATTTATCCCGACACTAAGACAAACATGGTAGGATAAATAATCCAAAAACTAACTAACACCTCCAACCAAACATGGAATAAAATAATTTCATATTTTATTTGAGTATTATTATACCTTGTACCTCAAATCAAAAGACTCCTTGAGATTATAGATTCGAGTCATCTAAAGGAGCAAAAATAGGTAGGAGTTTCTGCGGAGGGGTTTAAAAACCGGTAATTATCCATGGATGTCAATGTGCCTTTTTTACCGCCTTCCTATGCTACAAGTCGGGTGCATGCATGAATTGGGGTAGTTTGTTTAGTTCACATGTTAAGACGTGTTGAAAGATATGTATTGTGCAACTTACCAAGTGCATACCAATAGAGAATTGCATCGGTAGGGGGTGAACCGTCATCTGCTTTTGATTGCGAACATGAACTTATGGGTATGGTGATTCCTTAACGCTCAGTCATATCCAGTTTTAATAGTATCTCAAAGATGTACTTGGACTATGATAAGACAATCCCATCAGGAAACATACTTAATTTGATCTCCAAAAAGGTAGTTAAGTTTGCCACAATTGACGCGAGACATTAGTTGAGGTAAATTTTGATGATGAGATAGAACTCCAACTGATATTGAGGACAAAAAGATCTTATAGCTCAATTGAATGTCTATGGTAATAGGAGTAATTGATAGTCGACTATGATCAATCATCTCTAAGAATCAGCTACGTACATCAACAATTTTTATTTTTAATATGACAAGAGAAATATGATATCGCTATTTACATTAGGTAAATCTAATATAACGAGTTCAATTCTAAATTTTTTGCCTTGCAACAATCAAGATGGAAGTTACAAAACTTAAAATCATAGAACCACTTCAAAAGGTTACATCAAGAAGGCACATTTTTATAAAACGAAATCATTTATACTCACTCATAACTGCATGCGCCACGTAACGACTACGTCGACGAATAAATTGGACCGACTTACAATTGCTCGGGAAATTGAATTTATTTGTTCACAATGTGGGCTCGTACATATGACATACCAGTTTGGTCATGATCTCACATCTAAAAATTAAAGCTTAAAAATTATAACAGGTGATTTGGCGTGAGACATAAGGTATGATATAATATTAATTTTTATAATAAAATATAAAATTATTTTATCTCATATTTAATTGAATGTATTAGGTAATTCTTGAATTATTTATCCTACCTTTTTATTTTAGATAAAATAAATTATTTTATATATATAATAAAATAACTTAATTAATTATTTCAAAATAACGTTACTAAGAGCTAAACTTTTTTATTTGAATGGAAAAGAGTTATTAAACTTTATTTTTATTATTTTTAGCAAGTTGAATTAAGTAAGATGGGTCAATAAAATGCTTAAAGTGAACAATTTATTATTTTTAATTAAAAATTTGATTTTTTGTATTTTACTTAGTTGGATGAATTATCAATAATTGAATGGCTTTCGAAATATAAAATAAATTTCAGAGATTTTTTGTAGTATAATATCAAATTATGATCATTAGAATAATTGAGGTTTGATAAATGGATGAGCCACTAATCTAGCTAAACAACCACGAATTAGATAATTCATATTTGAAGAATTTTCGCCTACAGTAATAGTTCTACCCCTTTACTATACAAAAAAAATATAGAGAGAATTTGTCCATTTAATTAAAAAATGTAGCAATGATTTATGCTAACGGATTAAATAAATTGATCTTTATTTGGATTCATATCGAGGTGGTCGACTACTGAAGTAATTCATCTTGTTCGGAGGTTAGTGGCGAAATATAGGGTGTCTTGAAAAAGCATATGACAAAGTCCCAGGGGATGTCTTATGGAGGTGTCTTGAGGTGAAAGGTGTCCCAGTGGCATATATCAGGGCGATTAAGGACATGTACGATGGAGCCAAATCTCAGGTTAGAACGGTGGGAGGAGACTCAGAGTATTTTTCTGGTGAGATGGGACTCCACCAAGGATCTGTGTTGAGCCCTTTCTTGTTTGCCTTGTTGATGAGTGAGCTAACGCGATCTATCCAGGAGGAGGTATCATGCTATATGCTATTTGCATATGGTATATTACTGATTGATGAGATTCGAATTAACGTTAATGATAGATTGGAGGCCTAAGACACGCCTTAGAGTCCAAAGGATTCAAATTGAGTAGGACCAAAACTGAATACTTGGAGTGCAAATTCAGTGTTAAGAGGGATGAAGCAAACTTTGATGTGAGGCTTGCCACTCAACCTATCCCCAAGAGGGAAAACTTTAAGTATCTGGGGTCCATCATCCAAAGTAGTGGCGATATCGACGATGATGTCACACATCGTATTGGGACAACATGGACTAAATGGAGGCTTGCATTTGGAGTATTGTGTGACAAGAAGATACCACCTAAACTTAAAGGTAAGTTTTATAGAGTGGTGGTTAGACCATCGTTACTGTATGGAGTAGAGTGTTGGCCAATTAAAAAGGTACATGTTCAGAAGATGCATGTCGCAGAGATGAGGATGTTGAGATGGATGTGTGTTCACACTAGGAGTGACAAGGTCAGGAATGAGACCATTGGGGAGAAGCTAGAGGTGACCCTAGTGGCCGAAAAGATGAGGGAAGCGAGACTGCGATGGTTTGGACATGTGCAGAGAAGGAGTGTCGATGCTCCTGTTAGGAGATGCGAGAGGTTGGTTTTGGGAGATACTCGGAGGGGTAGAGGTAGACCGAAGAAGTATCGGGGGAGATGATTAGACACAATATGATCACTGAGTACATGACCTTAGATAGAAAGAAGTAGAGGTCGCAGATCAGAGTAGCAGGCTAAGGGTAGGATTAGGTGGATGCATAGTCTTGGGGTATAGTAGGGTTAGGTGTAGGACGTGTTTTTTTATCATGCGTTCGCATTATATATCGTATATTGTGTTAGTTTTATCTTAGTTACATACTGTCATGTGTTATTCATTATTAGTCGCTCTTTCTGTTCCATTCCCTTTTTGTCAGATCTAGTTCTTTCTGCTTACAGGTTTTGAGATGAGGGTTCTCAGGAAATAGTCTCTCTACTCTATAGTAGTGGTAAGGTCTGTGTACACTCTATCCTCCCCAGACCCCACTTGTGAGATTTTACGGGCATGTTGTTATTGTTGTTGTTGTTGTATTTTTGGTTTGATTTTATTTTGATTTTGTTAAGAAAATTAGAAGAATAACTGAATCAACAAATTATATTACTTTATGTATTTTTTATCATATTAATATTGAGAGAAATTTCAACTAATAATATTTTTTATATAATTTTCGTATATCTAAATTTTAATTTTAAACACCAAATTGAACTTTAAAATTTTTCAACTTAACTCTCATAACAAAACATACTTATCATCAATAGCGGAGTGACTCTTCCACGGTGAATTATACTCCTTCTGTTTCATTTTATGTAGCATCCTCTCCTATTTGGTTTGTTCTAAAAAAAATATTACCTTAGAAAACAATTTAATCTTAAAATTCTCATATTGCTCTTCATGAAATAATTTTCAACCACACAAATATCTTAGAATAATTCTAGATCACAAATTTCAAAAGTTTTGCTTTTTTCATAAACATCATGCCAAGTAAAAGAATGTTATATTAAATGAAATAAAGAAAGTACTATTTATATATAATAGATATAGAATTATTTTAGAGTAATTCTTGTGCTTGTTTTTTCAAATTTTAAACCATCTTAATTCAAATTCTTACTCTGTCATTACTTGTTACATGATTCATTTCTAATAACCATTTCAATCTTCTAATTAAAGACGGAGGAGTTCAATTTTCAACGATTGCATGTACGTGGCTTGCCGCATGATGAAGTAAGTAATTCAAATTTAATCTGTGCAGTTTTTTTCTTTTTTGGTTATTTCTCTCTTTTACTGAAACGGTTATTGCCACGTATTCAAAGCCATCTTGTCATCTTTTGTCACGTTGCCACGTATTAGAGCCATCTTGTCAATCCAGTTTTGTCCATTGGATTTGTACCAAATTTACAGAAGTAGAAACAGAGAGCCAGAGAATCTGAGACAAAAGGGGAAAAAAAAGGATGAAAAGATGCTGCAAGAAGAGGGGACCCATGGAGATTCGAGCGGGACGACTAAAATGGGAACTTTACAAAACAACTCGCCGGAGTAATGCTGTTCATCAAAGATTCTGGAAAATTATTCCATTAGGGCTAAAAATGGGGAGAAGGAAATTGGAAATAAGGCGAATCGAAGAGAAGAGTAGTAGAGAAGTGGCGTTCTGTAAACGCAGAAAAGGTTTAATTAAGAAAGCTAATCAACTCTCTATTCTCTGTGATGCCGATGTTGCTCTTGTTATTATCTCAAATCGAGGCAGGCTCTATGAATTCTCCAGCAATAACAGGTTTTCTTTTTTCTCTTTTCCGCTTTAATAAACGCTTTTCGGTTTCAGATTAGATTTGTACTTACTTTGATCGACAGAATTGATACAAAGACATTTTATTATACTGTATGGTATTTATCTGATAGATTTCATTTTTTTTTGTGGTTTTTCCTTTTTTTGCATGTGATATGCAAGGATGTCTTGCACAATAAGATTGCACCCAAATAATTTGAAACTCCATTGATTCTTATCATGTATTTATATTTCTTTTTTTAACTATGGTGATGACGAACAAGTTTGAATTGAAATATTAATTTTAGAAACTAAGATAGATATGATGTTTATGTAATAATTTGGATTAGAAATCCTAATACTAGGGTCCTCAAGAGGAGGCTGACTTCTTGCAAATCTGATGTCAAATTCATAACGAGCTAATTAAAACTAAGTTAGGGTTTATAATAGTTAATTATTTATATTAAGACTGAACTAAAGTTAGTGTGATTGTTCATTACCAACTTTTGGAAAGTTCAATTGCTGCCTAGTTGTCACCGATAATGTAGCAGGATCGTGATATGGTGCTTGTATGGTTTGAGAAGGGATTTTGATTGATTAAAGGAAGAATCTAATTCAATCGATATGTTCTTAGGCATGGCTACACATAACATAGAAATTACACCCTTTGGAAAGGGTAGACAATTATGCTCTTAGTTGTAGTTTTTTTCCCCCAAATTGTGGGAACCTTTCTCCCCTCAAGTGAATCCAAACTCAGTTTTTAGTCTAAAAAATCATCCTTTTTCTTCATTTGCTTTGGTACTCATTTTGTCTAAGTTCCCTTCTAGCATTCTCATGAATTTTCTTCATGGTTCCGGCTCTTTCTTGGCATCCTAATTCACAATATGCCAAGACTTCCTCACAATATGATTGGGATGAAGTTCCTTCAAACTCTCAAATCCCCCCAATCTTGAAGTCAAAATAGTAATCAAACATATCTCCTGGAACATCGAAAACTCCATTCTCCTTGCCCTTCTTGTATTGAACTATACAAGAAAATTGTTCCAAAAAATTTGGCATGCTTATAATCCAACCTAGCTTGGCTTCTAAGGAACTTCAAAGTATCATGATAAACGCCGTAGGCCAAAGATAATGTTTACCAATTATTAACAACCCTCACTAAAACAAATCCTTTCCTATCATAGTTGGTATGTTCGAACTCGCCTTTTAAACTTCACTAACGTAGGTTAAAGGGTCCTTCTTTGGATTAATATGACCTTTACGTCTGTTTTTCTAGCATCAACACTCAATTTCAAAGAGCTTCTCAAAGTTCTGATAAAATTGCAATGAAAATGATGCTTTACTTGGCTCATCCTTCGAAGCCTTAAAAAGCCTATGCTTTCTCTTCATCTAAATAAAATGTTTTTTATTACTCGAGTAAAAAAAGAGAGTGCTTATACGAACTTGTTGAACCATGAAAGCTCATTATATCACCCAATCTCTAATGGTTCCAATCTTAGACTCGTATGTTTCCTCGCTTCTACCATTAATGACAAAGACGGAAATGTTACCTTGTCCCCCCAAAAGGTACAATTATTCAAATTGGCATAAAGCTTCTCATGTTCAAATAACATCAAAGTTGTGTGTAAGGTTCTCAACATATCTTTCAATTAATCTAGAACACACCAAAAATATCATCGAAGTGCATAATAACAAACTTGACAATGAAAGGTTTCATCATATGGTTCAGAACGTGCATAAAAGTGCTAGGTGCATTAGAAAATCCAAAATGAAATTACAAACCATTAATACAAACACAATAACATGGTTTGAAGACGATTTTTCACTCATTGCTAAGTTTCATCACTTATTTGGTGACATTTACTTCTGAAGTCAATTTTTAAAATATATTAGAACCACTCGATTCAACTAGTAGTCATCCCTACATGGTGAAAACACTTCACCATAATTTTGCTGATAGATGTAGACATAAGCACACACTTGTCAATTGTCATCCTTATTCTGCACTAGGATCACAGGGATGACGCAAGGACTCAAACTTTAACTCACTAACCCAATCTTAAGGAGTCCATCTACTTGGTTTTAGAACTATTTCATGATTTGGAAGTTTAACGCCCAAAACAAAATCCAATTTATGTTTGATTCACCTCAAATGAAGTAACTTGCTTGAAAACTTGTCGAGAAAAGCATCTTCATCTTTAAAATATTAGAAATATTACTAGGAAAAGAAAGGGTCATTTCATTAGAAGTCAAAAAATAATTTTTTATGTATAAGAAGTATAATAGAAGGATTATGCTAAACTTTGATGACCAACCAATATATTCATTTTTCCTCTTAATCTACCACAAAGGTGGAAACATTCCCTAATTTTCTTTCATATTCTCACTCTTTCCTCTCTTGACGTGTGATATTCTCATTTCTCTCTCGTCCTCACTTTTTGCCTTCTCCCTTAGTCCCTAATCCTATCAACTTCTATTAGAGTCGATGGTAATTAATAGAGTGAATTTATGATCATATTTGACATGAGAATACTTTTTAGTCTTTAATATCGCCTAGAAGCAAATGAAATATTACATTGGGACTACATCATAATAGTTTTGTCTTTGTTCATTACTATCTTGAAACATCGAGTCCCCACAACCGCTTAATTATTGGACTCTATATGGTCTAAGATATTTTCTTTGTAGGCAAGTTCAAATTTTCTACCAAAGTTGCACTTGCACAACTTTCACTATCAATGATCATCGAGCTAACATCTCTTGTAATCTTGCGTCTAGTATGAAATAAAGATTGCCTTTGACCTTCATCTTGTACTCTTTGACCTTCATCTTGTACTTCCTTGGATAAAGCAAGCACTTCGGGTCATCTTATTCTCTCTATCCACGTTTGCCTTCAATTTCTTCTCCAACATTTTCACTATTGTTGTCTCATGTTTGATAACCCTCATCATCATGGCAATGATATCTTTCCCATTTGGTAAATACGACATGAAGTGTCCTAAGTTGTGATACTTATGTCACCTAATGTTGGTAGGAGATTTGTATTGACCACTACTCCCTCCTCTTCAGGTTTGCTTTAGTCTTATTCTTAAATTCTTAATTAGTCTTTTAAGTTTCCCCCAATTACTTGAAAGACTTTCAAGACACTTTTTCTTTGTCATGATGAAGTATATTTCTTGAATTTGTGCTTTCTCACCTAAGTCTCCATTTCAACACTTAAGGTTGATTGATAAGCATTCTCCAAATATTCATACTTGTGCAATCTCAAAAGTAGAGAAATTTCTTTATTTAATTTTCCAAGGAACCTTGGAATAATGAGGCTTTATTTATTATAAAAGTTTGGTTCTCAATCTCATCCTCTTCAACTCTTACAAAATTCATCAATTCTTTTACCCCTTGCCTCATAGTGTAGTACTTGAAAAGTAAGTCTTCTTGATAGTGATATGGTACAAATCTTCTTTGCATAACCCCCTTCATTTCATTCCATTAGTAATAAGATCATGCATCATTGGTTTATTCATTTGTCTCTTGTATGATCCCCGCCAAATATAGAGGAAAACATTCCAAATCGAGTGACAACATGCTTGACCTTCATGACATTTGACATTGTTGACTTGAAAGATGTTTTCAATCTTGACTACCCTACCAAAGTATTCTTTCGGGTCACTACAACTTTTGAAAGGTGGAAAACTGATGTTGATAGCGTTTAACCCTCTTTTATGTTTTATCACTACTTGTTATCTCATTTCATTTTGAGCACACTTTGTTCTACTTCTTCAAGGTTGATTGGTTCTTATTGTGGTGGATAAGATTCTTGATAAACAAAACAATTACTTTGCCTTAACGGTTGTTGTCTTAGTGCTTGATGTGGCTATTGGTAGGGTTTTACGTAATGGATTTTGCATTTTAGTTGTTTAGTTTCCTTACTAGACCTAACATCCTATCATCGCTTTCGGATACAAGGAAGTTGGACTAGTTATATACCAAATATCTCACTCTCTCTCTCTCAAATCCAGCTAGAGGAATACATCTAGTTCGTCACTCCTTCCTCTAATGCCTCTCTATTTCATTCTTCTTCATTTCATCATTTTGTTGTGTTATTCTGTTCATAGGCCCCAAGCTCTTCTTAGAAAGCCCTCTTCCTTCTCATTAAGTAAGAAAAAGAGAATGTTGATTAACTGAATGAACATTGGTTGAACCGCTCTAAATAATGTGACCAACATCTTTTTCTTCTTCGTAATCTAAATTTTTTGTCCTTTTATTTGAGTTCCTAATAATGATAATTGGTGGGTTCCATTAATAAAAGAAAAGTGGAGGCCTACCATTTGCTAGCATTGTGGTTCATTGATTCTTTCTCATTGGCCCATCCTTTCTTCGAACCTTGTCAATGATAGAACTTAAAGATATAGAGTGGTATTTGATGAGTAACTGAAAACGTCATCTTATGTCATTCAAAAGCTATTTTGAATCCTTCACACAGAAGAAACTAGGTTGGCATTTTTATCAATGAAGAAATCCACATCATCATCCTTCGTAAGATAAAAGAACTTAACTCTTGGGCTTTGTGCAGACTCTTAGTGAGGCAGTTCCAAGTGTGTAGGCCTCACATGTTGCCTACCTCCCTCTATTGGTGGTCTTACAGTAGCAATGGACATAGAAGGAATAAGGCTTGGGCAGCCTTGGAAGCGTTAATCTATTTCTTTAACATGTGTGGTCTGATATTGTTGCAACACTCATTGTAGTTGGTTGGTAGTGGTGTGAAAAAAATAGTTAGAGTCGTTCTTGTGCCATTGTTGAAGAATGTTGCTACTAATCAAAGGAGTAACTTCTCTTTCCTCTTGTTCATCCTTCGGTTCATGTTGTCAAACTTGGCCTTATAATTTGATAAGTGCTCTCATAACATCACTTAGGGATGTTCACCTCTAAAAGTAGAGGTTTGTTCTCCGCGGTTAATTATACTTATGAACAACCAAACTAATAAGTAATAGCAAATCCTCCCCAATATTCCCATGGTGCATGTATACCAATTTGATTCCAATCAATCACCGCTCTGTTATTCTGAAGTTTTAGCCTTTGTTCACTCTTTGGATCGTCATTCTACCCTTTTTCCGCTCAAAATTGCCTCTTGATTTATGCCCTAGGCTTAACATTGAGTTCCTTCCTTTTTCAGGATAGAGTGGAGTTGACACATAAAAAAGGTTGGCAATGTAAAGCTAAATCGATAGTCCCTACAAAGATGGGAAAAAATCTCCAAGGGAAATTAGCATGAAAAGGAGTAATTAACCCTCAAGAACTAATTAAAAATAGTAGGGATGAAGATGAAAAGCAAAAGCTTAAGGTAATCTATAAAATGGCCAAGTCAGAAGCAAAGATGGCGGTGACGAATGCTAAGTCAGCAGTGTTTGAGTGTCTTTATGAGGAGCTAAGTGATAAAGGCAGGGACAAGAGATTGTATAGGCTCGCTAAAGTAAGAGAAAGGAAGCTCGTGACTTGGACCAAGTGAAGTGCATCAAGGATGAGGAGGGCAAGGTGTTGGTGGATGACACTTCCATTAAGTTAGGTGGCAAGCTTACGTTCATAAACTCTTAAATGAAAAAGAAGATAGAGATATTAAGCTGGGTGAGTTGGCACACTTCAAAAATCATCGTGATTTTGGGTATTGCAGGTGGTTCATAGTTGAGGTAAGACGGGCTATTAGTAGGATGAAAAGGGGGAGGGTGATTGGGCCTGATGAGATTCCGATAGACTATTGATAGAACATGGTCAAGGATGACATTAAGTGGTTGACTAGACTGTGCAGTGCCATTATGAAGACTACCAAGATACCTGATGAATGGAGGAGTACAATGATAAAGGGAGATATTCAAAACTGTAACAACTGTAGGGGTATCAAGTTGTTAAACCACACTATGAAGGTCTGGGACAGAGTAGTGGAGATGACGGTGCGAAAAGTAGTATCTATCTCAGAGAATCAGTTTGAGTTCATGCCGGGCGGTCGACTACTGAAGCAATTCATCGTGTTCGAAGGTTAGTGGAGATATATAAGGAAATAAAGAAGGACCTTCATATGGTGTTCATTGATCTTGAGAAAGCATATGACAAAGTCCCAAGAGATGTCTTATGGAGGTGTCTTGAGGTGAAAGGTGTCACAGTGGCATATATTAGGGCGATTAAGGACATGTACAATGGAGCCAAAACTCGAGTAAGAACGATGGGAGGAGACTTGGAGTATTTTCCTAATGAGATGAGACTCCATCAAGGATCTGTTTTGAGCTCTTTCTTGTTTGTCTTGGTGATGGATGACCTAACGCGATCTATCCAGGAGAAAGTACCATGGTGTATGCTATTTGCAAATAACATAGCATTGATTGATGAGACTCGTATTAAAGTTAATGATAGGTTGGAGACCTGGAGACACGCCTTGGAGTCCAAAGGATTCAAATTGAGCAGGACCAAAACTGAGTACTTGGAGTGTAAATTCAATGTTGAGAGGAATGAAGCAAACTTTGATGTGAGGCTTGCCACTCAAGCTATACCCAGTAGGGAAAACTTCAATACCACCTAAACTCAAAGGTAAGTTTTACAGAGTAGTTGGTAGACCATCGTTGTTGTATGGGGTGGATTGTTGGCCAATTAAAAATGTACATGTTTAGAAGATGCATGTCGCAGAGATGAGGATGCTGAGATGGAAGTGTGGTCACAACAGGAGTGACAAGGTTAGGAATGAGACCATTCGAGAGAAGCTAGAGGTAGCCCCGGTGGCCGAAAACATGAGAGAAGCAAGATTGTGATGGAAATGTGCAGAGAAGGAGCACTGATGCTCCTGTTAGGAGGTACGAGAGGTTGGTTTTGGGAGATACTCGGGGAGAGGTTGGTTTTGGGAGATACTCGAAGGGGTAGAGATAGACCGAAGAAGTATTAGGGGAGGTGATTAGACATGATATGGCGGAACTTCATCTCATAGAGGACATGACCTTTGATAGAAACAAGTGGAGGTCGCAAATTAGAGTAGCAGGCTAATTAGTAAGGTTAGGTGGATGCATGACCTTTGGGGTATAATAGGGTTAGGTGGAGGACGTGTTTTTTATCATATGTTCTTTTTAGCATGTCGTATTATGTGTTAGTTTTATCATGTTAGTTTTATCACATTTACATACTGTCATGTGTTATTCATTATTCGTTTTGTACCCTTCCCTTTCCTTTTTTTCATATTTAGTTCTTTCTGATTTTGGGTTTTGAGACGAGGGTTCACAGGAAACAACATCTCTACTATTATAAGGTAGTGATAAGGTATGCGTACATTCTACCTGTCCTAGACCACACTTGTGGATTTCACTGGGTATGTTGTTGTTGTTTTTGTTATGTTTGATGCTTTCTGCATGTTGTGATTGTGAATTCTAAGAATTTCTCTCTATTGTTGAAAGTTTCTCGTGACAATTGAGCATTATCTCTTCGCAGTCAAAATTGAGGTTTTGTCCACAATGGTTGAATTATGGATGCCCAAATCTAGATATGCTAATTTTTGCTAAGAAAGTTTTTGTAGCAACGGTTTAGACGACCATTGAACTTTGGCCTTTGCAATCACGGTGTTAAATGTCACAACCTCAGAAGTTTATCAAGGTTCTAGCTTCATGTTATCATAGGAGCTACCTCATTTTCAAATTCTCAAACCCAAATTTGATTCAAATGGACTCCAATAAACACAAATCATTGAAGGAAAAAATAATGTAAAACTATAGTTTGAAAAAAATACAATTTGTAGCTATAGTTAGAGTTTTGTTACTATTTTATCTCTCTTCTCTTCCTCTCTCCTTTCTCTGTCATTTCTTGCTAGATATACAATGACATATGTATACCAGCTATATATATATAATTATTTTGCAAGATATATA
>JAOTQR010044339.1:0-15087 GCA_025774065.1 Solanum ossicruentum
GTATCACTTTACCTTTACTGTAAAATCTGTACTGTAAAATCTGTGCACAGCTATAAACAAGTGACCAACTGATCAGTGGTAAACTGTATCGGGATCGTCCCTATGCTAGGTTCTTCACGAACCCCCTCGGGCTACCACCCATAATACTTATCGGGATCGTCCCTATTCTAGGTTCTTCAAGAATCCCCTCGGGCTACCACCCATCAAAACTATATCGGGATCGTCCCTATGCTAGGTTCTTCACGAACCCCCTCGGGCTACCACCCATCAAACAGTATACTTTATCTTGCAATTACTTTTGAGATGATTCTTTTGATGGCCATAATATTGGAGCTGTATGACTGTATATGTAGCATGTGACAAGTAGATAATCATACAAGACAATATGACAAATAAAAGAGTACATTGAATAAGCAATGACATGCATATTAAAGGGAACAACTTGTGAACTTTATTTCGTAATAAGAACTCATGTAACTTGGTATTCAAGCATGTATGCAGTCTTAAATGTGACTATGTATGGAATCATATGAGCATGTACAACAGTAAAGACATGGTTGATAGTTGTGTTTGAGTTGGTAGTGCCTTTCTGTACCAAGGAGAGATCTATGTTTCATGCCAAGTGATACGAAATCAAATAACCTTACATACCTTGTCGTTGGACCTCTTTACTTTCTCGAAACAACCTTCCCTTCCTTCAAACAGTTATCTACAATATATTTGATGATAAAACTAGCATTAATAGCCAATATATACACCTTGACATCCCAATCGCACAAGAAAACGATACATGGGCAGCAAGCGAGTGTTGATAAACCCGCGTGTATTCCTTTATCCCTTCCGCCCTTAATCGTATTTTCTAATGCACATTACCATGTACAAATCATGTACAGCCTATATACCTTATAATACACATTACCATGTACCTTATAATATGTATAGAACGCATATAGCTACAGGTTGGTTCTCCCGAGCCTTATCGACAATGGGTATCGGTCGCCCTACGTGACTTTGGGGCATGAAAATGGACCCATGCCCATTTACATGTGAAATATCCTATACTTTGCAATTGTTCAACTCTATATCACTCAAAACCCATCTCTAGAATCTCTCTACCATTTTATCAATATTCCCATCCAAATTCAAGTGTCTCAAGATAAATTTAGGATCTCAAGAACTTTATTCAAGCTTCAAGTCTTCTTCAAGTCTACATAAAGAAAACCTAATTTAAGGTATGTGGGTTTCATCCATTCGGTCCTTCCACCCATGGAGTCCAATCTTCCTTTTTATGAAAATTTGCATGTTTTCAAGTTGTATTACTTATGGGTATATATTATTATAAAATATCAACATGAAATATGTTGGGGTTTTATCAAATATTATCGATTTTGCATGAATATCTATTTTAAGTTTATACTATGAATTAATCTTTGGCTATTGAGACTGTACATGATTCAAGCTAGGAAATCTATGAATTGTTGTGAAGTTTCGATATGATTTACAAGTTAACCCTGATGGGATTTTACCATGATGTTGGTGGGTTGATTTACATGACTTTAAGATGCATTGATTTCACTATTTCATGATCCATACTATTGCATTTTGCATGATTTGAATATGTATTCATATGTGCCCACCAAGTGTTTGATAAAATGTCAAGTCAAGAATTCTCAAGGTATTGATGATCTATTACATAATTTATAAGTCAAGTGACTTCATAATGATTAAGGGCTTCCAAGCATGTATTAAATTCGTGTAAAGTAACTATGGCATTGCAAGTGAATTGTTGGGCTCCTATGTTTGTTATGTTCTTGGGAAAATGTGAAGTGCTTTATTGATACTTGTATGTTATTGTTTGATGAGCTGATTTCATGACTCCTACCAAAAAGATTATATCGTAAGGTATGGACATCTTATAAGACCTACCAAAAAGTCCGTGTGGTAAGGTAGAATAACCCATTGCTCCTACCGAAAAGATTATATCTTAAGGTAAGAACATCTTATAACACATATTGAAAAGTCCATGACCTAAGGTACAATTCATGGCACCTACTGAAAATATTATATTATAAGGTAAGGACACTCTATAATACTATAGAAAAGGCCATGCCATAAGGTAGAACAATTCACGGCTCCTACCTAAAATATCATATAGTAAAGTAGGGGACGTCTTATACTACCTATCAAAAAGACTATGTCATAAGGTAGGGGTATTGGTAATACTTTCCAAAAAGGTTATATCATAAGGTGAGTAGGTGGCCATTTAGCCCATCATATGCATGTTCTATAAAGTTCGAGTATATATTTGATATTAAGTTTATGTTCCTTAATTATGATTAATCATCTTATTATTATGACATATGACTCGTGTTGCATTGCATTCCACATATTTAGTACATTCAAATGTATTAACGCATACTGTATCCCTACATGATATTACCATGTAAGGACTGGGAACCTTTCAATCATCATCCATATGGCTAGTTCGGTGCTTTGAAGTTAAGATTTGGTGAGTCCTTATGTCCTAGGATGCTATCTATGTTACTCTTTCCATTTGCTATTTTTTATGTTGAACACTTGATACTATAAGAGTGAACCCGTTAAATGTCTTGGCCCTAGCTCCATTCCATGTTAGAGGTGTTATTGGATATTAAGATATAATTATGCTATGAGCTTGACTCTTGAAATGTTTTATAACTACCAATTAGTTCCCTTAGTCATGTTTCCCTTATTTACATTTCTTGTTATTGTTATTTTGCTTCCGCAACCAAGGATGTGTGATTCATATTCTAAGAGGCTTGTTTAGGGTTCTTTCGAGTTCCCCATTCGTCGTGTCACATTTTGTCCCTAGGCTTGGGTCATGACAAACTTGGTATCATAGCACTAGATTGACAATGGTCCTCAAAATCCTACACACCATGTATATCAGAATCTTATTCATGGTTGTGAAGTGCGCCACAACTATTAATGTGAGGCTTTGAGGCATTTTAAGAAATGTTTCAATTCTTCATGGTACATGCTTTAGATATAAATGTAAGGCTTTTCCCCTGAAGAATGCTTTTTGCTCTTTTGCATCATTCCACTTTAAAAAGGAAGACAAAGGAGGGCCCGCTCACTCAAGGAGGGTCCAGTCCACCAAGCCCCTCTAGGGGAAGAGGCCACTCAAGTCAAGTTCTAGAATACCATCAGAGTTCTGGAATGAACGTTAGCACATGCAGTGACCACCCTAATTCACCAATAGGTTCAAGCCCCTCATACTCCCACTCCAGCTTCTAGGGTGAGGGATTTCACTAGAAGGAACCCATCAGAGTTCCATGGATCCAAGTGGGTTAGGGTCCCTAAGAGTAAATAGATGAGGTGTACAATGTGCTATCAATCATAGGATTCAATTCAGAGGAGAAGATGGAACTAGCGGCCTACCAACTAAAAGGTGTGGCTTAAATTTGGTTTATGCAATGGAAGATGGAGAGGGGAAATTATGATGCTTGAAACGACCCCAAAAGGACTTGAAAATGTGCCTCAAAAGTGCCCAAAATCATAATTTCAATATATCTTAAAATTTATGTGCGATATCGAAAATCCAACTTCATATTCTTGTTCAAGGGATCAAATTTAATGCAAAATGGGTATAACCTTGATTTAAGAGCAACCGTAGCAAAATATGAAAATCACAAAAATACAATTTCCAAAGACAATCCGCACACCTAGCGCGATGCACCAAGGGTGTTCTACAGTGTATTTTGTGCACTATTTTTCTTGTCCTATCCAAGGCCTTTAGGTCTAGGGCCTAAGTGCTCCCAAACGTGAAAATACCTATACTTAGTTATATTTCACCCTTATATCATTCATAACATTCCCCAATACTCACTCAAACACTTCGCCAAATATTTCACTCCTAAATTCAAGTCCCAAAATTCATTTGAATCTTAAATTTCTCATTCAAGCTTCAAGGCTCCATCTCCAATCTTCATCTAATTGTTCTCCAAAGCTAAGGTATATGGATTTCTTTCATGGCTTACTTTCACCCATGATACCTAAGCTCTCTTTTACCTAAAATTGCATGATTTAAAGTTGATTTACTCATGGTTCTTATCTATTATGAATTTTGCTGTGCACTATGTTGGGTTTTATGAAATTATGGTTGTTTAGCATGTTTTGAGCTACGAATCTAAGATCTGTTGTGAGATTTGATGAAGGGTTTTGATGTATATAATTTGAGGGTGTTACATGGATTTACACTAGCACTTCACACCTGCAAAGTGTTTGATAAAATGTCTGAATTATGATTTCTTGAGGGAATGAAGGTCCAATGTATGTCTTATGAGTTGAGTGACTTCATGGTGATAAAAGAAATGTATGTATATTATATTATCTCTATAGTATTGGAAATTGACCAAGCCTCACTCGGGGGATTATGGGCCAGAGTAACCTTGTTGAGAGATTTGTACCTCAATCGCCTCACTCGGGAGATGGTAGGCCCCTACAACCATATCGAGGGATTCGTACCTTGATAACCATATTGGGGGTTTGTACTCTATCAACCATGTTGGGGGTTTGTACCTCATCAACTATGTTGGGGGGTTTGTACCTCATTAACCTATTGAGGGGTTCGTACGTCATTCGCCTCTCCAAGGGGGTGATAGGTCTTGTATATGCACTCATAATGGTCTCTCCTTACACATGTATTATGTTCTATATAAACATGGTTTTACTTCAAGCATCATTTGTACGTGTCATATTGCTATATGGTCACCCATTGCCTATGTTATATATTTTGATTATGTTGTTAATCTATTGTTGCATTGCATCCTACATACTTAGTACATCCAAATATGCTGACACATATTCTATGCCTACATGATGTCATCATGTAAGAACTGGAGCCCCACTTGATCATCCTCCTCCACGTGGCAAATTTGACTTCTCTCAGGCTATTTAGTGAGTCCTTCATTTTGGGGATGATGTTTCTGATCTCATACTATGTTCCAAGACTATCTTCTTTAATATATATGTTGATTATAAAGGTTAGCCCGGTATCTTGTCTTGGCCCCCTCTAAGTATCTAAGTTTAAGAGGTGTTGTTTGATGTAATGTGTATTAAGTTATGAGCTTTAACTCTTTCTTGACTCTTGACTCTTGGTGTTTATGATATGGAAGTTTTCGCTTAGCCTCGTTGTCCCAATTTACTATCTCTTGTTATACTTTATTGCTTCTGTGACCAATGATGTGTAATGATATATTAAGAGGCTTTCTTGGGGTCCCTTCGGGTTTCCCATACACCGTGTCATGCCTAGGTCCTAGCCTTGGGTCATGAAAAACTTAGTATCAAAGCACTAGGTTGTTAGGTCCTCAGCGTCCAACAGACCGCATCAATTATAGTCTTATTCATGGTTGTGTTGTGGACCATAGTTATTAGCAAGAGGCTATGAGGCATTTTGAAATTAGTTCCCTTCTTCTTACCCTATGTCGTGATGTAAAAGTTGAGGTAAGGTTTTCCCCATAATGATTGTGATTTGCTATGATAGATCATGCCTAAAACAAGAGGAAGAAGAGAGTGCACCCCTAAGGAGCAACTGGCTAATGGAGAGCTTCAGGATGTTCTCACCTTACTTGCACAAGTTGTAGCTATTAAACCCAACCGACGGGCCCAAGCCCCTCATGCTTCTACACTGCCATCTCGGGTGAGAGGTTTCATGTGGATGAATCCCTTTTATTTCTTCTTTGTAAAAATTTAGTGAGGACCCTCAAGAGTTCACTGATGAGGTCTACAAAATTTCGGCTATAATGGGTGTGAGGCCAGAGGATAAGAAGGAATTGGCGACTTACCAACTCAAAGTGGTGGCACAAATATGATAAAATCAATGGAAACAAGAGAAGGGGGTCAACAATATGATACTTTGGGAGAAGTTCAAGGCGGCTTTTCTTTATCGATTCTTTTCTCTTGAGCTTAGGGAAGACAAATTGGTGGAATTTATGAATTTGAGAAAAGGGTCTATGAGTGTGAGGGAGTTGCCTTGAAGTTCAACCAACTTTCAAAATATGCTCCATACTTGGTGATCGACTCAAGGTCTAGGATGAATAAATTTGTGATAGGTGTTTCCGAATTGGTGAGTGAGGAATGCCGGTCTACCATGTTTATTAGTGACATGGATTTGTCCAATTTTATGACTTATGCCGAACAAATGGAATAGGAGAAGATGAGGAATAGAAGGGGTCATACGGCCAAGAGGGCCTATTTTGAGGAAAGTTCCATAGTCGCAAGGGTGGTCGGTTCAATCAAGGCCAAGGGTCTTCTCATGCATTTCAGAAGAGGATTGCCAATGATTTCCAAAGGGCCCAATGTATTGGGGGAGTTGTTCCAAATGGTGGGTGTCCGAAATGTGGTAAGGTTCATAGTGGCCCATGCATGACAGATACTAAAGTGTGTTATAGGTGTGGAGAAGTTGGGCATAAGATATTGAATTGCCATCGAAATTGCAACAAGGGTACGTAGGTTCGTCCGCAGTGTGCAAATGTGGTTCCTTTGAGGAGAGGTGGCACATAAGATGGTTCCCCAAAGCATAATCGATTTTATGCTTTACATGGCCAGCATGGGTTGATGAGGTGTCCCATATTGTTATTGGTATGTTGAAAATCTTTGATTTTGATGTCTATGCATTGATTGATTGGGTGCCACTCTTTCTTTGGTTACCCTCTTTCTTGCCAAAAAGTTCCATCTTGTGCCCGAAAAGTTGTGTGAGTCATATGAGGTGTCCACTCCTATTGGTGCATCTATTGTTGCTAGGAAAGTTTATAGAAATTATCCCATTTACATTTTGCATAAAATATTACTTTATGATCTTATTGAGTTGGATATGGTTAATTTTGATGTCATTCTTGGGATGGTTTAGTGGCATGCATACTATTCCTCTATTGATTGTAGAACCTATAGGGTCAATTTCCAATTCCCTGATGAACCCATCCTTGAGTAGGAGAGTTGTGATGTGGTGGTCAAGGGTAGGTTCATCTCTTGCATTAAGTCCTATAAGATGATCTCTAAGGGGTGTCTTTATCATCTTCTGAAGGTTAGGGATGTGGAGTCCAAAGTTCTTCCCATAGAGTCGGTTCTGGTTGTTAATGAGTTTCTTGATGTCTTTCCAAAATGACTTTCCTGGTGTTCCTCCCGAAAGGAAAATAAACTTTGGTATAGACCTCATCCCCAATACTCAACCCATTTCCATTCTCCCTTACCGTATAGCCCTGGTGGAGTTAAAGGAGTTGAAGGAGCAATTGAGGGATTTGTTGGAGAAGGGTTTTATTAGGCCTAGCCAATCGCCTTGGGTGCACCAGTATTGTTTGTGAAGAAGAAGGATGAGTCTCTTAGAATATGCATTGATTACCGGCAACTTAATAGGGTCACCATTAAGAATATGTATCCTCTTCTAAGAATTGATGATTTGTTTGATGAATTGCAAGGGGCTAGCCACTTCTTTAAGATTGATCTTTGTTCCGGGTATCATCAAGTAAAGGTAAGGGAATGTCATATTCCTAAGACAATCTTCCGGACTAGATATGAGTGTTATGAGTTTGTTGTGATATTATTTGGTTGACCAATGCACCAACTATCTTCATGGATCTTATGAATAGGGTCTTCAAACCTACCTTGATTCATTTGTTCTGGTTTTTGTTTATGATATTTTGATCTATTCACATAGTGTGGAGGAGTATATGGGTCACTTGAGGGTTGTGTTGCAAAGATTAAGGGAAGACAAATTGTATGCTAAATATGAGAAGTGTGAATTTTGTTTGAAAGAAGTTGCCTATCTGGGTCATGTGGTGTTGGAGGATGGTATTAAGGTGTATCCTAAAAAGACGAATTTGATTAGAAATTGGCCTAGACCAGTGACTTATTGGATATTAGGAGCTTCTTGGGCTTAGCGGGTTACTATTGAAGATTTGTGAATGGGTCCTCCTCCATTTCTTCCACTATGACCAAATTGACTCAAAAGAAGGTTAAGTTTGCATGCACCGATGAGTATGAAAAGAGCTTTCAAACCTTGAAAGATAACCTTGTGTCCACCCTTATATTGTCACTACCAGTAGGGCTAAAGGCATTTGTGGCGTATTGTGATTCTTCTAAAGTTAGTTTGGGTTTTGTTCTAATGCAAAATTGTAAGGTCATAGCCTATGTTTCTAGGCAACTCAAAGTGTATGAAAAGAACTATCTTGCCCATACTCTTAAGCTAGCCACTGTAGTGTTTTCATTAAAGATATGGAGTCATTATTTATATGGGGTGCATGTTGATGCGTTCACCAACCATAAGAGCCTCCAATATGTCTTCACCCAAAGAGATCTCAACTTGAGGCAAAGAAGGTTGTTAGAACTTCATAAGGATTATGACATGAGTGTGCATTATAATCTTGGTAAGATAATGTTGTGGAGGATGCTTTGAGTAGGGTGTGCATGGGTAGCCTAGCTCATGTTGATGATGGTGATATAGTGGTGGCTAGGGAGGTCCATCGATTGTCTAGATTGGGGGTTAGGATGGAAGGAGTTAATAATGGGGGTGTTGTTGTTGTTTATGGCTCTACATCTTCATTGGTTGAGGAGGTGAAAGATAAGAAAGATCTTGACGCCACTTTATTGGAATTGAAGGCATTGGTAAAAGATGGTATGGTGGAGGTTTTCTCCAAAGGGGGAGATGGTGCCCTTAGGTACCAAGGTAGATTGTGTGTGCCTTGCATTGATGGTTTGAGGGAGAAGATCCTTGATGAGGCCCGAAATTCTTCTTATTCTATCCGCCCCAGTTCCACCAAAATGTATAGGGACTTGAGAGATGTGTATTGGTGGGGAGGCATGAAAAGGGACATTACCAAGTTCATTTCAGGTTGTCATAGTTGTCAATAAGTCAAAGCCGAACATCAAAGGTCGGGTTTCCTAACCCAAGACATAGAAATTCCTACTTGAGAGTAGGAATGTCACGACCCAAGCCTAGGGCCTAGACATGACCTAATCACATTCAATTTCATCAAGGCCAAGGGCCTCCTCATGCGAATAATAGGGGGTTTTGCCAATGACTTCCCTAGGCCTCGATGTATTGGTGTGGTGGCTCCTATTGATGTGTTCTCTAAATGTTGAAAGAGCTATGGAGGCCCATTTTTGACAAGTTCTGATACATGCTATGAACGTGGAGAGCTTGGTCCCAATAAGATAGATTTTCCAGTAAATTGTGGCAAGGTTTGAGGTGCTAATGTGCCATTGGGGAGAGGTGGTCCTCAAGGTGGTGCCCCAAGGAATAATCAATTTTATGCTCTACATGAGAGGCAATGGGTTGGTGAAGTCCCCGATGTTGTTACTGGTATGTCAAAAATCTTTGACTTTGATGTGTATGCTTTGATTGATCCGGGTGCCACTCTTTCCTTTGTTACCTCTTTCGTTGCTAAAAAGTTCCATGTTGTCCCCGATTTGTTGCATGAGCCTTATGAAGTGTCTACTTCTATTTGTGCCTCTATTGTTACTAGGAAAGTTTATAGTAGTTATCCTATTTGCATATTGCATAAGTTGTTGCCTTGTGGTCTTGTTAAATTAGACATGGTAGATTTTGATGTCATACTTGGGATGGATTGGTTGCATTCCTACTATGCTTCTACTGATTGTGGAACCCATAGTGTCAAGATTCAATTCCCTAATGAACCTGTCCTTGAGTAGGAAAGTCAAGTAGTGGTCAAGCCATGATTAGTAGTTGATGCTCTGAGTCCGGGGAAGGCAAATATGGTAGCTGATACTCTGAGTCGTAAGGTAGTTATGATTACTGGTGATCAAGCCATGATTAGTCAGGGGGTGGCTAAGGATCTACGGCTACTATCCAGTTTGGGAGTTCTCTTTCTTGAAACTCCAAAGGAAGGGGTTATTGTACATAATGCAGCAGCATCTTCATTAATAACGGAGGTGAAAGAAAAATAGTTCGAGGATCCTGTTCTACGACAACTTAAGGAAAAGGTGAGTCAAGGTACGATAAAGGGCTTTGACCTTAAACAAAATGAAGTATTTTACTGCCAAAACTATAATCTGTGCCTGATATTAATGGGTTAAAAAAGAGGGATAATGGAAGAAGCCCACCATTCCCCATATTCCATCCATCCAGGATCGACTAAGATGTACCATGACCTGAAAGGAGAGTTTTGGTGGGGAGGCATGAAAAATGACCTTACAGAATTTGTAGCTCAATGTCCAAATTGTCAACAAGTGAAGGTACAACACCAAAAGCCATGAGGTTATATTCAGTGTATAGAACTTCCAACCTGGAAGTGGGATATGATCAATATGGACTTTGTTATCGATTTACCTCGCTCATTTTAGAAGTTTGACTCCATATGGGTAATAGTTGACACACTCACAAAGTCAGCACACTTCTTTCCTGCCAGGAGTGATTATACAGCGGAGGAGTATGCCAAGCTGTACCTCAAAGAGATAGTCAGGCTACATAGAGTCCCAATCTCCATTATATCTGATCAAGGGGCTCAATTCACTGCAAAGTTTTGGAAGTCTTTCCAAAGGAGTTTAGTAACACAAGTAAATTTGAGTACAACATTCCATCCTCAAACTGACGGTCAAGTAGAACGCACCATTCAAACACTTGAAGATATGTTACATGCTTATGCATTGGACTTTAAAGATAGCTGGGTGGATCATTTGCCACTTATTGAGTTTGCCTATAATAATATCTACCATTCAAGTATCAAGATGGAACCTTATGAAGCTTTGTATGGAATGAAGTGTAGGTCGCCAATTGGATGATTTGAAGTGGGTGATATCACCCTGCTTGGGACAGATTTAGTATGCCAATCCATAGAAAAAGTTAAGGTAATACAACAGCGGCTAGAAACATCCCAAAGTTGTCACAAATCATATGCGGATGCTAGGAGGAGAGGGCTGGAATTTACAGTAGGAGATTGGGTATTTTTAAAGGTGTCTCCAATGAAAGGGGTTATGAGGTTTGGTAAAAAAGGAAAACTGAGCCCACGTTACATAGGGCCATATAAAATTATTAAGAAGATTGGTCAGATTGCATATGAGCTAGAGCTACCCCAATTGCTTTCAATGGCTCATCCAATTTTTCATGTATCAATGCTTCGGAAATGCATAGGTGACCCATCCCGTATCACTCCTATTGAGGATGTGCAGGTTACAGAAGATCTTACCTATGAAGAGGTACCGGTTGCTATCTTGGATCGTCAAGTTAAGAAGCTAAGGAATAAAGAAACAGCTTCAGTGAAGGTACTTTGGAGAAATCAGTAAGCAAAAGAGGTAACCTGGGAGGCCGAGGACGCGATGAAATCAAAATACACTCACTTATTTGAAGCTAAAGAGGATGCCCAATATGCAGAATTGGAATACTAAAAGGTACGTGCGATTGAATACTTAGTGTGTTGTTAAAGGTTTATTTAAATTAAGGTTTATACATCGTTAAACCATCCAATTGAGCTTACATTCGAGGATGAATGTTCCTTAGGAGGGAGGATGTAACACCCCACATTTTACATGTACTAATGCTATGTAAATGAATCATGTTATGATTTGTTCAAATTAGCATCAATTCTTGAAAGTGCTTGAATCTCATGTTAATGGACGATATGGGCATCTAACGCTTAAGAGGGTCGAGTGTATATGTGTTTTGTATTAAATTGAGGATATTACAACCCTAAATAAAGTAAGAGAATTAAGGTGTTTGTATGAATTAATAATCTAGCAGGTGAGTCAACTACTTGATTATCTTAAACTTGCTAGCTGAACGGAGGCGAGGCCGACGTCGAATTTGCCCAAGTCCAATTACGAATAAAATCCGTTTTAAGGGTGTAGTTTTAGCCCATGTTTTAGCATCATAAATGGATCTTATTTTCAGTCCAAGAAGCATGTAGGAAGGGTCCAACTGTATAACAAACCACTTGGCTATTTGGGCCAAAAATCAACTAAGAAGAAAGCTGGAAATTGGCAGCCAATGTCCATCAAATTTGATGCCCCTTTAGGCCGAGTTTTTGGGACATAGCTACTGAATAATCATCCTAATTAAATGTGGTATTAGTTGGTGAAAAGTTCAAAAGAAATTCACCCAAGTAGCTATGTAAAAAGTGGTCAAACCTGCTCCCACAATCATTTTCCACTTGCAGCAAAAAAAACAGCTTTACTCTCTAAGTTTTCTCTCAACGTTTCTTGACCTTGAGCAACAGATAAAAGGATCTTTTAGGGTTCTTAAGGAGGATATCAACTTTGAATATAAAGGTAAGTGATTTAAATTGTGTTTTTAGTAAGTTTTCTTCATGAAAATCAAGAAGTATATGATAGTATATTATGCTGGAAATTCTGGATAGCATGTGTTCAGAAAATTGTTGCACACTTGCCTTTTGTTTTAGTGACTTCTATATGGTTTTTAGGTTGTACTAGGAAGAGAATTTGATGTTCTTAGCATGGTTTAAGTTATATATATCACGCTAAGGTTGATGCACTAATTTTGGTTTCACTTAAATAATGAGTTTTAGTGTGCTATCTTAAGTGTAATGTTGGTTGGAATTTGTGGGTTGCTGGATGGAAGGGTATTGGCTCACGTCCTTCACGACTTCTTGGTGATGTTCTAAGACAGTATTCTCACTGTTTGTATGTGTAAATGTTGTTAGAACAGTTTGGTTAGAGTTGTAATAGGTTTGGAATTGTCGACGTCAAAATGTAGCGAAGGGGGTAACGTTATGCTGTCCATTTGTAGGTTGTGCAGGATTGTTATGTGTTATGCTTTGTGGGCTGTCGTAAGGCTGTTAAGGGTATGACATGAGTTGTATATGATGGGTACATAAGAATAGTTGCAAGAGAATATGATTATAAGTGACAAAATTGAAGGAATGCCTTTGGGGCGATAGTTATAAGCTTGTTGTCCAAATGTTAGTTTTTTTAATGATATTGGATTGCCTAGAAGTATTGTGTTTCTGCTAATACTAGTCTTATTGCCTAATATACTGTAGATAAATATTTGAGGGAAAAGCAGCCACTCCAAGGTAGTAATGAGGTCATACAACAAGGTATGTAAGGCTACTTGATTTCGTATCATTTGGCATGAAACATAGAGTTTTCCTTGGTACAATAAGGCATTTACCAACTCCGACACAACAATCAATTGTGTCTCATTTTTTCTTTACATGTTTGTATGTGTCCATACATAATCAGCTTCGAATCTACATCCATAGATGGATACCAAGTCACATGAATTCTGGGTTCTAAGTAAAGTTCACGAGTTGTTTCATCTCATACGCATTACATTACTTATCTAACATATGCTCTTCATTGCCATATTGTCTTGTATGATTATCTACATGTCATATGTTGTATATACAACCTTAAAGCTCCAATATTCTGACCACCAAAAGAATCATCTCAAAGGTAATTGAAAGATAAAGTATATTATTTTCATGGGTGGTAGCCCGAGGGGTGGAAGAATCACCTAGCCTGGGACGATCCTATCATGGGTGGTAGCCTAAGGGCTTAAGGAAGAATCTAGCCAAGGACGATCCCAATACAGCTTTACCACTGATCAGCTTGTCATTTGTATTACATGTTGTGCACAAATTATAGAGTAAAGGCAAAGTAACATAAAGAACATAAAGTACATGATTCCAATGTATATCCAAAGGTGGTCTCTTATTCCACACCAGTGCATTATTTCATTTGAAGTTGTTACTTCATATACAGCATTTCATGCCTTACATACTCAATAGATTATCTCATACAGACATCCCTTACAGGGGAGCTGCATTTCATGCTGCAGGTACAGGTGCTAGTAGATCTCCCTAGTAGAGTCCAGGACATCCAATGTTGTTACCAAGCTCTAGGTTGTTTCGGAGCTTGTCTATGTCTAAAGCTTAGATGTTTTTATTGTATAGTTAATCGAGGCGGGGCCTATCTCGACCCTTATCAGATACTTTCTCATATCTAGAGGCTTTGTAGAATATATAAATTAAAGTGTAGTTATGTCTCATACTTTCCACACCTTGGCCCCAACGGCCTAGTCACATTCATTTCCTTTTGGCTTGTATCACTATTTACTTGCATAATGATACGTTAAATATAAAAATCCTTTATAAAATGTATAGAAAGTGCACAGATATAGGTTGGTTCTCCTGAACCTTATCGGCAACGGGTGCTGGTTCTCCCTACCGGGACTTGGAGCATGATACAAGCCTAGGGCCTAGATGTGAAACAGCGCAATGGGAACCCGATGGGACCACAAGCAAGCCTCTTAGAGCATCATTACACATCTTTGGTCATGGAACAATAGGAAAACCAGGGTTAAGGGAAAACACTTCCATATCATCATAATCAAGAGACAAGATTTAACTCTTATCAAAGATACATAACATGTCCAACAAACACTCTATACATAGATAATAGCGGGGGCCAAGACAAAGAAATCGGGCTCATCCTCATAGTAAAATAGAACATAAAGAAAAATGTCTTGATAGATAACAAAAGAGAGATTAGACTTAGGTCCCCAAAGTGCAGGACTCACCAACTAGCTTAAGTAGCACTGAAATAGCCACATGGAATAGGATGATCAACTTGGGCATCGGTTCCTAAATGGTGACATTATGTAGGCATAGAATATGCGTTAGTACATTTGAATGTACAAAGTATGTAGGATGCAATTCCACAACAGATAGGCATCATAACCAAAATGCATAATACTAAGCAATAGGCATAATATAACAATATGGCATGTATGATCAATGCTTAAGTAAAATATGCTTAAGTAACTCATGCTCATATAGGATATTATATATGTAGAAAAACCAAGCTAGCTATTCAAGGTGTAAACCGCTTGGTGGTTGTGTGGTATAAACCCCTCACATGGTTGACGATCATCATACCTTATCAACACGGTGATGAAGTATAAACCCCTCACATGGTCGATGAGTAGAAAACCCTAACATGTTTACCTGGGCTCTTGTCCCACAGACCGGGTATGGTCTAATGCAACCTTTGTATAGAGTATATCATATACATAAGCTCATTTCATCATCATATAGTCATTCATATCATATCTTATGCTTTGGACCTTCAACTCCT
>JAOTQR010044350.1:0-15085 GCA_025774065.1 Solanum ossicruentum
TTCAAATAATCATAACAGAACATGCAACGTTTTAAGTAATTCACCATATGATAACATGTGCATTATTTGTCACTACAGCAGCACATTGCAAAGAGAAACAAGTTAAAACAAGAGTTGAACAAGTTGACAATGTTACTGGAAGAAGAACCAGGGATAGTGAACCAATAGGTGAGGACAGTCCCGACAATTTCATAAATCAGACTACAAATGAGAACAGTGTGATTTTAAAATGGAAAAACCAAACAACCTAAATTCAATCACTAGTCGAAACAGTTAGCATGTGAATCAAACAATATATCTTTCAACGGTAGACAAGGAGCTTCGGCAGAGAGCAAGACAGGGAAATACACAAGCAAAATAAGAACATATGCATCCACAACAATACACTCAAGTTGAAATGTTTATATCGTTTGAGATGTTTTGAAGAGAGTCAAAATTCAACATTCTCAAATGCTGAAACCCAAATCATTTAAAGTGTCACTGACTGGAACAATTCAAACAATCACATGAGATAACGGGAACATACATATACATGAAGACAAAGAAAAGGTGACACCCATGACTCTGAAAATATATAGCATGAATGAGTTAGCCCAAGATGAAACTGATAGGTACATAAACAGGATACTAATGTCGAATATCTAAACATCAGGTTCAGCTTACAGAACATAACCAAAACTGATCAATTCCAACTGAATAGCATGACATAACTCTGCTAAAGACAAACTAATTCCAAAATGTTGGGATACAATTCAGGAAATCAGAACCTACTCCTTCTTGTTTATAGACAATCCTTAACGACATAGGCATAGCAGTATATTTGAATCATAACACAACTCCATGATAAGGCATATCAAGCTAAACATATTCAAAACAAAACATGATAACTCAATAACTTCACACAGATAATGAAGCCTAAACACAATAAATAGTAACATCATTCAGTTCGACCAGAACATCTTTAATCGACATTTCGGTCATGAATTAACTAACACAAACATAAATAATCTTGAGATATCTTCAACAGTCACGTTCAACCACAATCGCTGAAACTCTTCATGAGAAATAGGATTAAAGTATTACCTTTTTGGGGGCAGCGAACTGGGGACGACGACGAGCTTGATTGAATACGAGTTCACCACTACAAATCGAATTTCGGACAGTCTTGACTCTGAAACTGTTCTGTTTTCCAATTATCTGGGCTCAGATGTATTTTGTGGTAAGGCGAAAGAGAAGCCATCCCCGCCATGGCTGCAAACCAGTTACACAAGAGAGGTCTTGACCACAGGCCATCCTTGTTGCCACGCCAAGATACGAGTTGACCTCCCCCATGCCTGAATTCATTAGCCCAGATATAAAAATATCATCATCATTGCCCAAAATCGATCCCCGCTAGGTATTTTCCGAACCCCCAAATCGACAGAAAAACGCTTTCTGGGTTTCCAAAATGATATCCCTTCTAACAATTGAAGTTCGCTCAGGTTTTCAAGGATTTTCCCTCTCCCCTCAAATGAAGATGAAGGAGAGATTATATAGCTATTGATTAGGGTTTGAAACGGATTAATTTGAAATTTGAAAAAAGGGTATGCGTGAGGGGACAAGGATTTGTGGGAGCGGAACTTGTCGGGGAACGTTGGTGAGGGAAAGGGGAATGGGGTGTGGAAAAGGGGAAACGAAGGAGGGTAAAGGAGATGGAAAGGTGGTCTGGGGAAGGGGATGGGTGTGCGCTTGGGGAAAGATGAAGAAGATGAAGGAGATGGGGAATGGGAGAGATAAATTGGGACTTGGGGTTTTCTGGGAAGGGAAAGAGAAATGAAGAAGAAGAAGATGATGGGGAATTATGAGGAATTGGGGGCACGTGGCCCCCACGCGCCTATACTAATCAATTTTTTTTGAAAATAATGGTTTAAAAATCGTTAAAATAAAAAATAGAATTCGATGATTAATTTGACACCGCGGAGGGTAAAAATTGGGTGTCAACATCCATCACTCTTAATAACAAAATAAGTTTTTATAAATTAAATTTTACGATGGAATATGTCACTTTTATTAAATTTTATTTAATAAATTATTTTATATATTTTTATGTAATTCATAATTTTCATTAAAAAAGCGATGGACTATGTCGCTTAGTCTGTCAATTTTTTGGTCAATTTTTATAAAGAAGCAACGAAAGTAGCGATGCTGTCCATCGCTCCTTTGTAATTATTTGATAGCACTAATGCGATTTTTTCTCATTTTTTAAAGTTGTCTCTCTCTCTCTATTTCTCTTCTCCCTCACTCTCTACCCCAATGACCTGACCCGGACCCCGTTTAATGACCCTCAGGTCATTTTTCATGTACTGCACCTTTTTCTCCATTTAAAACATTTTTATAGTGATTCTAGGTCATTTATGACCTGCTGACACTGATAGCTAGGTCTTTTGGATGTTGTGTAGTTTTTCGTGTTTCAAGACCTTTATAAATTAATTTTACCTTCGCTAAGATTCTTTCTTGACAATCTTTTCTCATTTTGAACTTCATCTAGAGTTGATTTCGGACTAAAATATAGGTAAATAACTTCAAATCCAGCTCCAAAATGGCCAAATTTGGCTAGAAGCATGATTGACTCGCGTACCGAGACTTTCAGTGCGAGTTTAAAACAAATTTAGCATTTTAGCCTAGAGAATTGGTCAAAATTTGATCTTGGTCAACATTATTGTGAAATAAGTCCGAATAAAAATCCTGACAAAGTGATTAGATCTCGAACGTCAAGTAGTTCCAAAATAACCTTGTTTGGTTTTTGAGACTTCTAGACTCATTCTAAGCCCCTCGGTGGAATTTGGTTAAAAATGACCTTAGAGTGGAACAACATTCAGTCATAATGACCTTGTATAGAAAATTTAACACTATTGAGTCTGAAACATCGATTTTGTGGGATAACATAGTTCAATTGCATAAACAGGATTCTCAACGAATTTCAAGCATCCCGTCAGAAAATTTTAGACTTGGTGAACATCAAACGTTTTTTAGTTGATACTTGGTGTATTTAGTTTGTTCTTTGTGCAACCGAAGGCCCTTGGCCGTGATCGCAAAGGTTTGGCTTGTTTGGCCTTCACGATTGGTAGGGACCCTCTGCGATCAAGATTGTCATTCTAGTTATACTCTGCGATTGCGGAGCATGGTTCACCGCGATCACTACGAACATTTTCAATGGCCCCTTGTGTATATATTTATATCGTGATTAACACTTGGTCCTCTATTCAACTGAAGATATCTTGAGTTGTTGGAGGCCGTTTTAAGCGATTCAAAAGTTGACTTTGTGAAATATTTTATGAGGAACGCGTTGGCGAGCTCAGAAAGTGATTTGGAATCTTCACTTGAGGTAAGTTTTGTAATTTCACTATTTTCCCATGCCATTTTTGGAGTAAATTTTTAGAGAATTTTGGAAAGTGATTTCATGGTCAATTTAGGTTCGAATTGCCAATTCAAGAGTCTAAATTGCGGCATTTTCATGGAGAGCATTGTACTATGCTTGATTCGAGTTGTTGGGACTTCCTTTCCAGTGAATTCTCATAAATAGCTATTGCCATAGTTTTGTAAATTTGAGCTTAAATTGAATTTTTTTTGTTGGTTGAGGTTGAGGTGTTTTGGGCCCCAAATTGTGTTCCATCTTCGGACATAAACGCGGGGAGATAGCTAGGACCAATTTTTAGGATTAATTCTAGAATTTTGGATGCAGGTCCCACTTTTTCCGTTTTTGATCCAAAATTGGTCCATATTTGTTGCTTCCAATTTTTGTGTTATAACAATCTTTATTGCATTGTGATTATTTTTTGAAAACTTGGCAACGTTCAGAGGCTATCTGAAAGGAGAATGTTTCGGAATAATAGGTTAGAGCGCGCATGTTCAGCCAATAGGTAGGCTACGACCTCCCCTCTGTCAGACTGATTTTGCATATATAGATGTAGTTGGATTTGCATCAATATTGGGTGGAAAATTAGTTGTATATGCTATGTATGCTAAAAATCCTATTTGAAATTGATGGACCAGCGGGTGCATGTATTATATTTTTTAGATTATTCATGTTTTGTTGATATTATAGCTGAGTTTTGATATATTGGAACATGTTGTCCTTAGTCTGCTCTTAGACCAGTGATGCACAGACCCACGATGTTTCCAGAGCTGGAAAATTAATTACATCCATCCAGTGTGACTTGAGAGGCATATGTCTTTGTAGACAAGCATAGCAAACTTAAAGTCTAATAGTTTGAGCGATAAATAGGTTGTAACATCATCGTATGCCTTAATATCCATATGCCTATTTTATCTAATTACGATGTCTTTGTCATATATCATGTTACGATCCAAACCTAGGGTATAGCCGTGACAAAACGAATGTGGCACCCAAAGGTATCCTAACCAAACCTCTTGTTCATATCATAAGCATTCATAAGGTAAAATAAGCATACATAAGAGAATAAGCAAGCAAAAGAACATAGAAGTAAGAATATCATAGTTCCCATGAGGGAATATACATCAGTATTAAGTACAAATCAAGCCCCTACATCATAGATCTTAGCAAGGTCTAGCACATAGTTCACTAGCTCACCAACAAGTCTTCAAGCTTCAAATCCACATTTAGCAACGGAATGAAATAGTTATCTCGACGTCCGTCCCTATTTAGTTAGATCATGTAGGCAAAGATGTATGCATTAGTATATGAAATGTAATAAATATGTAGGTATGCTATGAATCAAAGGACATCATAATAATATCAATATGCATAATCATAATCAATGGAATAAGGACACAATATGTATGAGCATGCAAGTTTAAAATCATGGGAAAAAGCATCATAAAATTCTTTCATAAACTTAACATACATATGTGAGAATAGGACCATAACCGACATATAAGATCATGTGGACTATTACATGGAATCTTGATATTCACTCTACATTAAGCTAAGAGGAGTCTACTTTCTCAAGGTAGATTCTATCCTCATCCTATAAGCTCTATCCTAGCACGATGAGAACCATCATTTGACCCCACCCTTTAGGCTCTATCCTAGCATGATAATGTCCATTGAAGCTATATTGATCCATTAGCACATCTTTAAGGTATAAAACATGAACATCATTCCTATGGTGACACATAGTTATGGGATCATGACATATATGCAAGCCCTCTTAGTGCTAAGTTATATCCCATGCAATACATAAATCATGTATATACATAGCTATCAATATAGTTCATACTTAATTAAAATCATGCTTTAATAATCCATAAATAGTCATCATAGCTTTCATGAAAATATCAAGTCATAAGAATAGTCCATTTACTTTGCTTTTTGACATAGTGTGGGTAGACATTTCCACCTTAACATCATCATAAACATTTGAGTTTTCATCACCCTCTTCATCATAACATTATCATAGATTTCATAACATCATCATTGTCATAAAACATGCTTTTACATACTTGAGATCATAAATATGAAATTCTATACCTTCATTATAGGAGATTAGGCCTAAGTGTGGCTCCTTGGACAATTGAGTCAAAATCATGCAACTGAACAGAATTCATAGAAAACAAAATATGCAATTAAAATCAAATTGGATCATTTACAAGGGAACCCATATCAAGTCATTAAGCCCTAATCATGCATACTTTGAAATAACATACTTTTACTTGGAAATCATATGCATCACGAAATTCATGATAATTTATACATAATTAGCTATAATCATCATATAGGAATCATAATCCATGCATTAGGAATCATAGCCTAAAAGTCAATAGAAAATCACCATGAAATTTTGATAAGAAGAAGGTTTTGGATTAGGCTTCATGGATGAATCTAATCCATTAATGAAGCCTATATATCTCAAGTAGATTCCTTAGAATTGAAAAAGATCTGAAAATCCTTAATCAAACCTTCAAGATTTAGCTTCAATGGAACCCTTGACTTAGAGATAGAAATAGTGAGAACCCTTGAGAAAAATTTGAGAATTGACGGTTTTGAATGAATTTGGAATAAGACTTATAGAGGTTTGGCAAGTTAAGTCAGTTAGGGTAGCCAAAACAACATAGTTTAGGACTTAGATGAATTGGGCAAGTCAAAAACACCCTTCATTAAAAACTACTAGAGCTGTCCACGAAGACCTTCCTGCGGACCATGGGTGAACATATGGTTCATACATCAGTCCATAGAACTTTGTGCCATAAAAGCCAAAATTTTGAAATATTAGCTTATGACCTACAAATATGCAGAAATACCCACGCATTCACTTACGAGACATACGTCCTTCCGTAGAAGTAGTTGCAGACTTAGAAAAATTTAGGTTCCCCAGGGCGTCTTCCTATGAGACTTGTTGATGGGTAGTGGTTACTTATATGGCCCATTTGGTAACACGTAAGCCGCCTTCCAAAAATTTTTCAATCTTCCATTTTAACGAGGCGTATTCCACAAACCAACCTACGACCCGTGATTGCTTTTATGAGTCATAGACCGGCTTGTAGGATGAAGCCATCAACAAAATTCTTGTCTTTCAATTTTTTCAGTCTAAAAACATGAGGGGTCTTACAATATCCCCTTGGGATCATTCATCCTTGAATGAGATAGAATTATTCTTTAAAAGAGTAGGAACATAGTCATCATCATAGCATAAATGATAATATGCAATTTAACCATTGTTTTCATAAAATTATCAAATTTATGCATCAAATATAGTTTAATGATCAATCGAGCATCCAACTTATCAAGAGACACGTATTCGTGAGAATTTTGAAGAAATGGATCGTATTAAGTACCTTAGGCTTGAACTATGACAACCTAGGATCTCGCCTCAATCTTTATGCCTGCATAGTACTCCCGAACCATACTTAGGCTACAAGAAAGGGTCTCCCAAAGAGGAAATTCAAGCAATACACCAAACACTTATTATAGATGCCCGGGAAGTCCTTTTAAAAGATCTCAGCGTCAATAGGCACATCTGGGAAGTACTTGATCTCATCATTTTCCTTATACCACCTCTTTCGTTCCCTAGCCATCGCATTGACACCATATTGAGGTTTTTGACCCCGAGGATGAGTTGGAGCTTTGGGTACCTCGGGGATGTCTCTGGCCCGTCTCCTACTACTGGACACTCCTACTTGACCAGTTCAGTGTGTTCTGGATAACATGAGTATCCTGCACAAGTATCAAGATATAATCAGAACATGCAAGACATATAGCCTCCACAATAAGAAGCAATCTGGCAATCGACCACACACTTAGTTAAAACCATGGGGTAAGAGGGTACTCAGACTTCTCATCCCTATGCCCGGTAATCCTCACTAAGTGTATGATATTATTCCAACAATATGGTCAACCACACAAACACCCCACACATAGTTGCAAAGGACTATAGTCACCTCTAAACATCAATAATTCATATATCCTCAACTATTTTGCAGCCACACCAAACAAATGAATCCATAAACATCACATTTACACTTGGGGTGTTCATATGGCACTAAGACTTGAAGAACATACCCCAAACATGGATTTCCTAACTAACCCAACATGTTCACACAAAGATTTCAACAACATTAGCCACAAAACCACAATATTAATTATTCATCCCAAAATCTGCCCGTAATTTTTGACCTAGGGTTTTGACCCATAATCATTAAGCATAGAATCATCCTCATACATGGAAAACTAAACATATATTCACAACCCAACCCAAATCACACCATCAATTGACATAAATAACAAGCCACAACAAGAATTGAAGTCCATGGCACCCAAAATAATTTACCCAAGCAATTTTCTAAAAGGGGAGTAAAGAACACATACCTTGATTGAGAATTGGCAAGAGAAAATGATGTAGAACTTTTGGGGACTTGAAGTGTGTCGTGCATTTGTTTGAAATTAGGTGTTTTTTGGTGAAAAATTGAAGAAAATTAGAGAGGCGAGGGATATTGGGTGTAAAAATCGCATAACTAGGGGTAAAAACGCAGGGGGGGCATAAAATTTATACTTGCATTTTTTTTAATTTTCAAAAAACAAGCCAACTTACCTAGTGCATCTCTCGGCGACGCGGACTTGTCATATACTTTTCTATTTTTGAATAATTTTGAGGTCCAAAAAAATTTATTTTTTGAGCATCGGACCTTGAAAAAATTCTTAAACACCTGATTATGCTACAAAACAATGAAACAAGTGAATCCAGCCAAGAAAAGTCCAAAAATACCTAATGAATTAATGGGAATCAAAGACAAAAAAATGCCACTGGATCAGTGAAGGTCCGCGACACAAACCTATCGCGGACCAACACTTTGTGGCACTGACTATTTTTTCAATGATATTTTTATTTAAAATTAAATAAAGGAACTATTGTTACCTCACCATAGGTTGCCTCCCATGCAATGCCTGATTTACTGTCGCAACACGACTCAGCAAGTGCTTACTCATCATTGGCCAAATCAATGTCCTCCTTTCCACGATTCATGTCAACACCGTAAGAGTGTTTGACACGTTGCCCATTAACCAAAAAAGTTTGGTTTGTTGCCTCATCACACTGTTCGACTGCATAGTGTGGAATCAATCTCACAATTGTATATGACCTACTCCACTTGGACCTCAGTTTACCTAGAAACAGTTTAAGATGAGAGTTAAAAAGAAGAACCTTTTGCCTAGACTCAAACATATGCCTGATGATATGCCTGTCATACAGTTTCTTTTTCTTCTCCTTATAGATCTTGGCATTAGCATATGCATAGAGTCGAAGCTCATCCAACTCTTCCGGCTGTCCTAACTGCTTTCCCGCTGCGAGCTCTGGATCGAGACTAAGCATTTTGATAGACCAATATGCCTAGTGTTCAATCTTGAAAAGGAGGTCGCATACCTTTCCATAGACCATCTTTTATGGAGATGTGCCTATCAAAGTTTTGTACGCTATCCTATAGGCCCACAAGGCTTCACTAAGACTGATGGCCTAATCTTTCCTTGTAGTATTGATAGTCTTCTCTAGGATTTGTTTAACCTTGTGATTCAACACCTCTACATGTCCGCTTGTCTGTAGATAATATGTTGTGGCCGCCTTGTGCCTCACCTCATACTTAGCTAGAAGATTCTTCACAGTATGATTGATGAACCGCCCACCTCAGTAAGTGATGATAGAACTTGGAGTACCGAATCTCATGAACATATGCATCTTCAGAAACTTTCTCACCACTTTTGAGTCATTAGTGGCCAGAGCTATCACTTCAACCCACTTGGACACATAGTCAACAGCGACCAGTTTGTAGTGATTACCAAAATATTATTGGAATAGGTCTCACTAGCTAAATAAGACCCTGGCCAATCCACGTGGCCTGCTTGACAAATATCAGCGAAGGAGACATTGTAAATTGGTCGGCAGGCATCACGATAAGTCCTCTGTCCTACTATACATGTTGCGACAACCTTTACCAAGTCCAAATGATTATCAACCACCAGATCTACTGGTTTACAATATTTACCCCAGCCCACAAGTAGAAATCCTCAGTCCAGAATATAATTCTAAAGTACTTCAAAGACCTAAATATAATCAATCAAGAAGGTCATGGACCCACGAAACCCATCCCCCACACATTGAAAATCTCCACCCCTAAGATGTTGTTCAGAGGCATCTCGTGCCTTTCGGATATGATCCTTGTCTTCTGCCAAGCATCATTTTATCTCACAAACTGTACAACATCTTTGAATAGAGTTGGCCAAAAAAGCCCGATTGCAACACTTTATGGGTTGTCCGTTCTTCTATATGGTGTCCCCCATATGGTGAGGCATGACATATTTCAAGTACCTGGCGCATTTCAACTATGGAACACACCTTCTCACCATGCTATTGGCACCCTACTTGAAGGGATATGGATCATTCCAGATATAACCCTTAGCGTCATGAGCCAGTCGCTTTCTTTGCTGATAGGTTGCATCTGGGGGAAACACTCTACTCATCAAGTAGTTTACAATAATAGCATACCACGGTAACTCCTTTACATCTAGTGCCAAGAGTTGCTCATCAAGGAACTCCTCCTTGATTTGACTCTATTCCCAGATGTGTGTATCATTTCCATCCTGGACAAGTGCTCCGCAATCTAATTTTCACACCTTTTTAGATCTTTGATCTCAATTTCCAACTCCTTTAGCAATAGGATCCATCTGATCAACCGAGGTTTGGCATCTTTCTTGTAGAATAGATATCTTTGACCTGCATGAGCTGTGAACACTATAACCTTTGTACCTACCAAATAAGACCAAAAATTGTCAAAGGCATACACTAATGCTAAAATCTCCTTCTTAGTGATGGTTTAATTGCATTATGCTGGGTCCAAGGTCTTTCTGGCATAATATGTAGAGTGAAACACTTTATCCTTATGTTGTCCTAGTATTTCTCCCACAACAATGTAATTGGCATAACACATTAACTCAAATGAGAGCTCCTAATTTGGGGCTATCAAGATAGGTTCTTCAACTAACTCCTTCTTCAAAGTCTCAAAAGCTTACAAACATGTAGCATCAAAGTCAAACTATACCTCTTTCTCTAATAGGGCATACAATGGCTTTGATATCCTTGAAAAATCTTTGATAAATATTCGCTAGAATCCTATATGACCCGAAAAACAGTGAACTTTTTTGACAGATATGGGCGGAGGTAACTTTTCAATCACCTTAATCTTTGCTATGTCTACCTTTAAGCCCCACTTTGACACCTTATACCCAAAGACTATCACTTATTGTAATAGGAAATGAGACTTTTCCCAATTTAGGACAAGATTTTTCTCCTCATGATGAGCTAACAGCTTGTCTAAGTTGTGCAGACACACCTTGAATGACTCCCTAAACACTGAGAAATCATCCATGAAGACCTCCAGAAAATCTTCCATCATGCACCTTTAGAATATGGTGTGTGCATTGCCCAGGCCAAAGGGCATATGGTTGAATGCATATGTACCATAAGGACAGGTGAATATGGCCTTCTCTTGTTCCTCTAGGGCTATAGTGATCTGATTATACCCTAAGTACCCAATCAACAAATAATAATATTCCTACTCTACTAGCCTGTCCAACATTTGCTCAATGTAAGGAATTGGATAATGATCTTTTCGGGTGACATCATTCTGCTCCCCTGTAGTCCGTGCATATTCTCCACCCTATCATTGTTATGGTTTGGATGAGATCATTTTTATCATTTGAAACAACTATTATCCTCTCTTTCTTGGGGACACATTGTACTAGGCTCGCCCACTTGCTATCTGAGATCGGAAAGATGATACCAGCATCCAACCACTTAATCACCTCATTCTTGATCACTTTTTTCATAATGTGGTTCAACCTTCGTTGTGTATGGACTATTGTCTTGTATCCCTTCTCCACGAAGATCCTTATGCATACACAAGCTAGGCTAGTGCCATGAAGGTTTGACATTTGCCAACCCATAGCTCATTTCCTCTTTTTTCCCACAATAACAATAATCTCTACTTGGGCTGCAGATAATGAAACAAACAAGATTATCTGTAAAGTGTTATTTTCACCAAGGAAAACATACCTGAGATGAGCAATGACTTCAACTCTAACTGTGAGGTTTCTTCGATGGAGGGCTTAGGTGGTGGTCCTGATACCCTATTTAAGGGTTCAACCACTTTCTTTGTCATGCTGATATTATGATTATTTAGCACACTTTCAATTTCTCTCGCTTCAAGGTCATCCACTAGCCCCTGATTCAAAAACACCTTGGCTAGAGGATCCTTGATCTCGATCAGGCTAACTGCGTCCTCCATATCTAACACTATAATGGATGCCAAATACTCATACATAGTAGGCAACATCAAATCTTGGTTGACATAGAAGACTTCCACCTTATCATGAGTGCGTTAATTAGTGCCGACTGCAATATCTATCAAAGCCCTTTTGTTGCTAGGAATGGGCATCACAAGATGAACTAAACCTCTGGATCAGGTTCAAAGTCTAGGATGAAAACGTTCATGGGGAAAATGAGGGGTCCCATTTGGACTAAGAAATACTCTATGATGCCATCTATCCTTGCCACCGAATGATCTGCCAGCTGTAACAGGATGGTGGTGGGCTTAGGGTCTCCAAAACTGAACTTTCTGAACATAGAGTTGGGCATGAGATTGATATTCACACCTAGATCACACAGCCCCCTGGCGTTCAAACAACTTCTAATCACCACTTGAACAGTGAAACATCCATAATTCTTTAATTTTGTTGGCAACTTTGTTTTATTCAGCATCTTAGAGCTACACTCTTCAGTGAGAACCACAGTCTCAAACTAAACCAACCTACTCTTGTTGGCCATAATGTCCTTCAAGTATTTAGCATACTTCAGGATTCCCTGCAAAATATCAACAAGAGGTAAGTTGATTTGTACCTGTTTTAGGAGCCTGATGAACTTCAAGAAACACTCATCCTCCTTCTTCTTTTTCAGCTTTTGAGGAAAGGAAGGAGGAGGCTTTGGTGTTGTAGATGCTTCAACATTAGGTAAGCTATGGTTTCCAGCATCATTGTCTTTGTCAACAACTATGTTAGTCCCTTTCCTCTGCTTTGGGACTTACTCTGCCAATGGTTTCCTGCTTCTAGTGCTGACAATATTCACTTGTTTTGGGTTAGGGTCTATGGTCCCCTGCAATCTACCATGAGGTCTAGCATTTACTGTGCTTGCCAATTGCCCCAATTGCTTTTCTAGATTCTGGAGGCCTTGCTTATTATGTTTAATCTTATCCTTTTTCCTCTACAAATTGGCTAGAATCTATCTTAGCACCTCACTATCACTGATATTGCCTGCATTAGCTTGCTTTGTGGGTTACTACATATGTTGATTGTAGAATGAAATCCCACCTTGCGGTCTATGCTGAGGAGGCCCTTAACTTTGTTGATTTCAACCCCAAGAGAAGTTTAGGTCATTTCTCCAGTTTATATTATAGGTGCTCCCAAAACCTTGGTGAGTTGTCAACATGTTCTGTATTGTTGATACTTATGCTTGCAGGGCATTCATTGCATCTATCTCCAACATGCCCAGTTGTTTCTGAATCACTGGTCCGCCAAATCCCCTATTCCACTCAGAGTTTTCTTATGCAACGTGGTTTAGTAAAGCATAGAATTCATCATATATCTTCTGAAGGCCTTGTCCACCTGCAGCAAAATCAAGAAGAATCTTGGTGTTGGGTTCCAATCCTTCAATGAAGGTATAGACCAACACCTCATTAGCCTGGCAACGATGGGGACAGTTAATGAGGAGAGTTTTGAACCTACCCCAGGCTTGTTATAAGTTCCCTCCTGGCCTTTGCCTAAAACTCAAAATTTAACTCCTCAACTTGGCTATCTTTCTGGATGAAAAAATCTTATCAGGAACTTCTTGGAAAGCTCGTCCCATGAAGTGTGAGTTGGGTGGCTCAATTCATAGCCACCACCTTGCTTCCCCTTGTAGTGAAAAAGGAAACAGAGTCATCCACACATTATCTCTATTTACTCTTATGGGGATGAGGGTTTCAGCAAACTCCAAGAAATTCTGGAGATGAAATTATGGGTCCTAATGTGGTAACCCAACAAACAACCCGATGGAGTGTAACAATTGAACCATGTTCTGCTTAAGCTCCGAATGTCCATCAAGCTGTAGCTTCTAAAAACAACTTATCATATTGGTAGTGTGTGGGATTGCCACATCTCGGACTGGCTTAGCCGCAGCCATTGGTGCAGGATTCTGTTTAACCATCTGTTCTGTCACAAGTTCAACCTCTTCTTTATTATCTTGTTGGTCTTCCTATTCAATTAGATCTATCGGTGGAATAGGGTATAAGACACTTGCTTTCCTTCGATGATGTCAAAAGCAAGAGTCTAGTTCCTCCAGTGTAGCCAGTTGAATACCTGCAAACAAAGCATGCCTAAGATCAAGAGTAGTGAACAAAACAATATACAACAACTTTGAAAAGTAACTAATTTTAAATTTTAAGTCCCCTGAAAAAGGTGCGAAAGACTTGTTGCTTTCCTAGCACATGTAAGTATACATGGTCAACTCAAATAATACAGTGGCTCTTATTAGGAGATGGATATCGAACCCAAAGGACTTATATTAGATTATAATTATAAATCATAGGTGGTTATGTTAAGTGTCTTTTCTTGGGAAGGGATGAAAAGTGGTAGTTAAAACTAAAATAACTAATTCAGATTATTATTATTATCAAATGATCTTGAGGGAAATATCAAGGTAAGCAAGATTCTAGGACTGTAACCATTTTGAAACGTCTCCAAAAAGTGCCTGAAAATGTGCCTCGGAATGCCTGAAATTTTAATTTCCATATGTCTCAAAATATGTTTGCTATTTCAAAAATCCAACTTTCATATTCTTGTTCAGGGGGTTAAAATTAGGTCAACAAGGGTCTAACTCTGATTTAACAGCGAAGGGTTAGCAATTATGAAATTCCAAATGTACAAAATTTCCAGAGGGGTTTTCGCGTAGCCTCCGCGACACGTCTTTGTACATTTTGGGGACTATTTTCTTTAGTTCGATCCAAGACTTCTAAGTCTTGGTCCTAAGTGTTCCCAAAAATGTTTTTACCCATACTTAGCCTTATTTCACCCTTATATCATCTTAAACATTTCCCAATACTCACTAAAACACTTAGCCATATTTTCACTCCTAAAATTCAAGTCCTAAACCCTCATCCCAAGACATGGTTCTCCTTTAAGGTTCTTCTTCAAGTCTCCATCTCCAATCTTCACCAAATTCATCTCTAAGCTAAGGCATATGGGTCTCCTTAATGGGTTCCTTTTTCTCAAATTGCATGATTTAATGTTGATTTATCAATGGATCTTGCTTATTATGAAATTCACTGCACATTTTGTTAAAGCTACGTAAAGTTGTGACTGTTTTGTCATGTATTGAGCTATAAATATTTGATGTATTATATGATTTGAGAAGGGATTTTGATGTATATTGATTGAGAATGTTGCAAGGTGTTGATTGATGGTTTTACAATGAATTTTCTTGCATGATTTCATTTCTATATTTCATGATTTTATACTAGCATTACACACCCTCTAAGTGTTTGATAAAAT